>CBVK0100603532.1:0-16727 GCA_900067695.1 Picea abies | reverse complement strand
TATATATATATATATATATATATATATATATATATATATATAATCAGGATGGGAGAAAATTCGCAGCAGGGACCCCCTAGAGATTCAAGATAGAAGAGTGATGGAAGCTCACCCATGGAAGTGTTAGAAACAATGAGGAACCTGATTGTGTAACTATAGATCTTCAAAGCAGACAATGAAAAATTGAAGAAAGCACAACAGGAACAAAAAGAAATAAACAAAGTCCTGTTGCGTAGTATAGTGACCAAGAAAATCCCAAAGGACAGTAACCCTGAGGAAGAATTCAGCAAAAGGGCCTCCAAGAACTCAGGACCAGAAATAGAAAAAGGAGATAGCTCGTTAGAAGGAACACCTTCAGATGTAGAAAAGACTAAATGTAACAGAAAAAGAAAACAGGTAGACCACCTCGAGCGAGAATTTAAAAAGATCAAACCAGCTACCTTTGATGGAGAATCCAAGATGGGAGAGGAAGTTGAGGCATGGCTATTGGACATCAGAAAATACTTCTAGATCTACAACTATTCCAACAACATGAAGGTCATAATGGCCATCTACAATATGAAAGGGAAGGCCAACATTCGGTGGTAGGACCTGAAATTAGCCAAGGGCCTAAAGGAGAAACAGTTAGAATGGTCTGACTTTAAAAGGTATTTCAAGAAACAATACCTTTCAAAAATTTACTATGAAAGGAAGACAAAAGAGTTGTACGAGTTACGACTTGGAAAGATGGCAATGGAGGACCTTATAAGAAATTTTTTGGAACTGCTAAGGTTCATACCGTACATCTGTGAGGATAAAGTAAAAATTTAGTAGTTTCTAAGATATCTACCACAGTCCTACAAGAACATAATTGAGTTTGACAACCCCAAAACCTTGAGCGAAGTATTCAGAAAAGTGCAAATGTGCTATGACTAGTATAAATAGCAAGCAGAATTTCCCAAACCCTGGAAGGATAAGAGACAATATCGAATGAACCAATGGAAGAAGGGGTACTAACCAATTCCTTATCGAAATACAACAAAGAGTTTTCTGAGAAGGGTTTTCACTCCAATCCTTCGAACATGCAAGGCAATGGAAAACTAGTAAACCTGGGAACAAAGAGGTTTGGGGACAACTCTCGTGAACCATTAAAGTGTTGGGAATGTGGAGAACCTCATCTCAGGAGGAAAATCCCATGTTTGAGTTCAACAGATAGAACTGGGGTTCATAACCTGCAAGAAGCATTGACTGTGACATCCCCCCAAAATAAATATTTTTATGTGCAGGACATTTATTTTCATTTTTGGCAAATTCGAATCTGGAAATTTTTTTCCATTTATGGCAATTCCAAATTTCGAATTTAATAATTGTATTTAATTATTGTGATTGTTGGGAAGATATCTATTTGGACCCAACTAACTATTTGACTATGACACTTGTATCACAAAATAATAATTATATTAACTGTAGGAGGACAAATGGAACAACCACGTTAAAATCAGTTGACCATGACTCCATGATTGGGGAACAAGTTGGAAGTGCCCCTGGGATAATGATTACAAGTGGCAAATAAAATATTTGGCCACTGGCAGCCCCTAAAAATCAGGGATTAAGAAAAGCTATGAAAATCCCCAAAGGAGGGAAAAGACCTGGGAAAAAATGGATAAATAGCATATGTGAGGAGGGAGGACGCTACCAAGTATGCGGGGAAAGGATTCCTGAGCTCTCTTATTGTTATGAATACTGTGGATTGAGTGTGAGGCAAGAGGAGCTTGCTGAAACAAAATTGTCTTGCTATTATGAACACTATTGATTAAGTGTGAGTCAAGAGGAGAACTGCTGAAATTGAAGGACACTGTTGAGGAGGAGTTTCCAAGTTCGCCCTCATGGATTTATGGTCAGGCTAGGGGGTGAATCAAGCAAGTAGATTTGGCTTCCCTGTTCTATGGTTGGGAGGAACATGGTCATTCCCTTTGTCTTCCCGTGGATTGGATTTAGATATGTTGATCTATCCCTTTTTATTATGAATGGCTATATTTTCATCAAATGTCATGTATCCTGTAAATCTGAACTAGAATAGTTTTCATTCTTTGTTGAATGATTTGATATCTGATGCATTGCTTTTGATTTAAAAAATGGAACTGTAATGATTCCTCTTCTTTGTTTATGTTTGTTATGAGAAATTTATATAAAGGAAATCCGTATAAATATATAGTTGTAATTCGTCTGCTGGAATGTTCATATCTATCTCCCGAAGTAGAGTTACTAGTAATGGAAGATGAAGTCCATTTGTAGATTTACTCTACCTGTCGTCACGAAGTTCGAAATAAACATCCAAACTTTGGAAAATTGTTTCTCCTGTGAGTAAAATGCTATATGGATGCACCTATAATTTATATTCCTATAAGTAAGGAAAATAGGATCTTAACATCAATAGGGTAGGTCCTCTTGGTAGTTAAACCCTCAGAAAACCAAACTCAGGTCCCTCAGAACATCAAATTATAATTACCAAACTCTGATAGAATGATATTCCTAACTATGTATTTTCATAGATGCACAAATCTAGTATTGTTGACGTTTAAGGCATTGATTTAAAAGAGGCCCTAAGTGGATATTATAGAATTTACCCTATACAGAGAATTTTATCCTTTGTGTCCCTCTGTGCATGTAAATTTCCTAAGTCCTTAGGCGTTCGGAATTATGTGAAGTAAAGGTATATTGTATCCTTCTACCCCCTTAGTCTCCCAGAAACAAAAGTAAGTTTTTTCCCAAAAAACAAAGTTTGAGAATACCCGCAAAGGTTAAAGACCAAGGAGTGATGAAACTAGTGTGAGGAGTTACAGTAGGATCTCTCTCTCCCTTTGTGTTTTTTTTTATTTCCTTAACTTTTTGACAAGAACACTTAGTACAAATTCTCTTTCACCTTTCGAAGGTTCATTTATATTGATGTATGGATTCTGAACTCACGAAGTTCCAAATCTCGAAACCCTGAAGCTCCCACTTTATCTTTTTGGAACCTTGGGAAATGTCTTGCGCGGTTGTTGACATTTGAAACCCTGAGTTCCAAAATCCCAAAATTTTGTGTCCCACCTTACCATTTTGGAGCTTCAGGATATTTTTGCACTTTTGTTTGACATTTGAAACCCCAAAACCTTGAGTTTCGAAATCCCAAAATTACGGGTCCCACCTTTCCTCTTTTTCACTTTTTGTGATTTCAGAAGTTTTGGTGTGTAAAGGCTTGGCATTTGAAGTCACGAGATTCCAAATCCTGAAATCTCGAAGGGGTCCCACCTTTCCTCTTTTTCACTTTTCATGATTTTGGGAGTTCTGGGGTGTAGAGGTCAGGCTTTGAATTCACGAAACTATGAACCCGAAACCCCGAAAAGCAAGTCCCACTCGTCCCTTTTCTCTTTTCTCAAGTTGTTGTGAGTTGATGTTCGAGTATTGAAACTTGTAAAGTCCAAAACCCTGAAAAACTTGAAATGCAGGTCCCACCTATTCCTTTCGCATTTTGTAGGTTTCTCATCCAATGGTTGTTGCCCTCCTAAGCTTGGGAAGGATCATCCTTAACATCAGCGTAGAACTTTATGATCCAATGATTCACTGGATTTCGGTACTTTCCCGATGAATTTTCCACCGTTCGTTCCTCTAAAGACATCTGATTATTACCCTCTTGAGTTTTGATAGATCATCCTTAACTTCCGCACATATCTATGGGATCTAACGATGCATTGGATTTTGTCCTTTTCTTGACAATTTTATCACCGTTCGTTCTCCTAAAGATATCTGGCGAGGAAGATTTGGCCTTTTTCCGCTGGATCTCGACCCCTGTGAGATGATGTTGCTCTCAGCCTCACTCTGAACACTTCAGGGTGATATCCTTTTCTCTCTCCGAACAACAGAGGCTCCTTCAAGCTAAGATTGTATCGCCCTCTTACATTGAGTATGCTGGAAGGGTGCAGGGAATAAGGGAAGGAACAAAATCTTGGAGGGACATTTTATTTTTACCCACAGAAGCTTCTGTTCGAAGTATATTAGATGGGTGTAATAATACCCTTATGATCATAATTGAATCATTCCTGATTTTTTTCATTATAATCTTAAAACAAAATTGATTTATGCCATGGGAATAAAAAAAAAATTATGATGATTTTTGTTGAGGTTCATTACATATGGTATTAGATAAAAAGTTACAACATTGGGCCTGAACAGGGCCACATTATTTGCTTAGTATATATATTATGATCTATGATAAAACTAACAAACCTTCTGAATTGCAAACATAAATCTTTTCTGTTTTGTGTAAAATAATGGCAGCTCAAGAAGGTGCAGAAATCAGGATGGATGAGAATCCACAACAAGGACCTCCTAGAGATCTGAGACAAAATAGTGATGGAAGCTCACCCATGGAGGTGTTGGAAAAAATGAGAAACCTTATAGTTGAACTACAGGTTTTCAAGGCCGACAATGAAAAATTAAGGAAGGCACAACAGGAATAGCAAGAGATAAATGAAGTCTTGCTGCGTAGTATAGTAACCAAGAAAATCCCAAAAGATGATAACCATGAGGAAGAGGTCAGTAAAAGGGCCTCCAAGAATTCTGGTGCGAAAATAGAAAAAGGAGACAGTTCATCTGAAGGGACACCTTCAACTGAAGACAAAACCATACTAGACAAGAAAAGAAAATAAACAGACCACCTTGAAGGAGAATTTAAAAAGATTATACCAGCTAGTTTTAATGGAGAGTCTAGGAAAGGAGAAGAAGCCGAGGCATGGTTGTTGGACATTAAAAAATACTTCCAAATCTACAAATATTCCAACAACATGAAGGTCAGAATGGTCATCTACAATATGAAGGGAAAGGCCAACATTTGGTGGCAGGACCTGAAATTGGCCAAGGGCCTAAAGGAGAAATAGTTGGAACGGTCTGACTTCAAGAAGTATTTTAAGAAAAAATACCTTTCTAAGAGATATTGTGAAAGGAAGATGGAAGAATTATATGAATTACGACCTGGACAAATGACAATCGATGACCTTATAAATAAATTTCTAGAACTACTAAGGTTCATACCATACATCCGGGAAGATAAGGTAAAAATCCAGTGATTCTTAAGTTATTTACCACAGTCCTACAGGGACAGAATTGAGTTTGACAACCCCAAATCCTTGAGTGAGTCATTTAGGAAGGCATGAATGTGCTATGACCAGTATAAACAGTGGGTACAGTTTCCCAAGACCTGGAAGGATAAGAAGCAAGATGGAATAAACCAGCGGAAGAAGAAATACCAGCCAACTCCTTATCAGAATGAAACAAAGGGTTTCCCAAGGAAGGATTTTCACTCCAATCATCCGAATACGCAAGGTAGCGATAAACCAGTAAACTTTGGAATGAAGAAGTTTGGGGACAACTCCCATGAGCCATTAAATTGTTGGGAGTGTAGGGAACCTCATCTAAGGAGGATATGTCCATGTTTAATTGCAGCAAACATAACTGATGTTCACAATTTGTAGGAAGCCTCAACAGTGGGTGACATGGGCAGAAGTATGCATCGGATAAATGCAGCCATAGATGGTTGACAAGCTGACCACCAGTCCTCAGTGGTAGATATTGAAGGTAAAATCCTTGACACTCAAATTTCTATTTTAATTGACCCTGGAGCTACGTTAAGTTATATTACTCTCGATGTAGTAGAGTCAAATAAACTTAAGAAACAAAAGCATGAAAAACCTTGGCTTGTACAACTAGCAATAGGGACTAAAAGAAAAGTAGTTAAATTTATTTCTAATCTTGAGTTCAGTTTAGATGGTCAAAAGATAAGGACCAATCTGAACATCCTACCACTAGGGTCTTATGATATGATTATTAGGATGTACTGATTGGAACAACACAAAGATGTACTAGATTTTTATACAAAGATACTTAGCTATAAAGATAATTTTGACACTATTAGAACAGCCCAAGGCATACCAAAACCTATGTCAGTTAGACAAGTTTCAGCGATGCAATTCAAGAAATGTATTAGAAAGGGATGTCAAGTTTACACCATCCAAGTAACGAATCTATTAGAAAAAGAAGATAAGCCCAAGTTAGAAGACTTTGCTTTCCTACGTGAATTCAGAAACATGTTTGTTGATGAGATACCAGAATTGCCTCCTAGGAAAGAAATAGATTTCTCCATAGACTTACTACCCGGATCAGCCCCTATCTCAAAATCACCCTACCAAATGAGTCTACCAGAACTGACAGAATTAAAAATACAATTACAGGAATTGTTGGATAAAGAGTATGTCAGACCAAGTGTCACGCCATGGGGAACACCAATCCTCTTTGTGAAAAATAATGATGGTACTCTAAGACTATGTATCGATTATAGACAACTGAACAAAGTGACCATTAAGAAAAAATACCCCTTACCACGGATAAATGATCTGTTTGATCAAGTTGGTGGGGCCAAGACCTTCTCAAAATTGGATTTACGATCTAGATATCATCAAGTTGGGATAAAGGACCAGGACATAAACAAAACAACTTTTTGAACAAGATACAGACACTACGAGTTTGTAGTCATACCTTTCGGACTCACTAATGCACCAACACGTTTATGTGCTTGATGAAAAACATTTTTAGCAAGTACTTAGACAAGTTCGTGGTAGTATTTATCGACGATATTTTGGTCTATTCTAAAACGGACGAGGAACATGATGAACACTTACAAATTGTTCTGTAAACACTAAGAAACCATAAGAAACCATACTCTGGACATCCAGTTTACCAGAAAACAATAACAACACTCAGAAAACTATTTTACTGGCCTAATATGAAAGGAGAAACAATAGAGTACTTGGCTAGGTGCCAAGATTTCCATCAGGTTAAAGATGAACACCAGCATCCAGCCGACCTATTACAACCATCACTAGTACCAGAATGGAAATGGGAAACCATCTCACTGGACTTTATCACAGTTTTGCCTAAAACTCATAAATATAATGATTCTATCATGGTTGTAATCAATAAACTCAATAAGTCTGCACACTTTATTCCTATAAAGTCTACTTTTAAAGCTATTAACATTGTTGAAATATTCATGAAATAAATTTTTAGACTGCATGGTATTCCTAAAATGGTGATTTCAGATAGAGACGTAAAATTCACATCCTCTTTTTGGAAGGAATTGTTTGCAGGGGTAAATACTAATTTGAATTTCAGCACGAGTTATCATCCAAAAACAGATGGACAGATTGAAAGGACAAACCAAATCATAGAAGATATGCTCCACATGTATGTAAGAACAAAACCGAACAAGTGGGAAGACTACCTACACTTGGTGGAATTTTCATATAACAATGGGTACCAAACTTCGGCTAAGTTGAGCCCCTTCGAAATACTACACAACAGAAAGTGTACAACTCCAATTAGCTGAGATAATCCAGCTGACAGACTCATGGTTGGACCAGAGATGCTTCATGAAATGGAGAACATGGTAAAGAAAGTACAACAGAACTTGAAAGAAGCATAGGATAGACAGAAGAGCTATGCGTATCAGAAAAGAAGACACTTGGAATTTCAAGTGGGAGACCATGGTTATTTGAAGGTGAAATCCTGAAAAAGCTCATTGAAGTTGGGGAACTGTGCCAAGATGGCACCCAGTTTTTGTGGGCCCTTTGAGATACTAACTCGAATTGGACCCGTAGCATATCAGCTCGCACTTCCAGCTAATCTAAGAATTCATAATGTATTACATGTTTCTTTGTTAAAAAAGTATATTCATGACCCTACTCATATGATTGATTGGAACTTGGTGTAGGTAGAACCCAAGGGTGAGTTCTAGGTGGAACCCTTGCACATTCTGGATCAGAGAGAAGTAACACTTCAGAATAGAGCCATCGCTCAGGTAAAGGTGCAATGGAAGCACTTTAGTCCTGAGGAGGCCACTTGGGAATTGGAGGGAGATTTGCAGAAATATCATCCAATGATATTCTAGGAAAGGAACAAACACTAAGGACAATGTTTTACTGTAGGTGGAAAGGATGTGACATCCCCCCAAAATAAATATTTTTATGTGCTAGAAATTTATTTTCGTTTTTGGCAAATTTGAATCTAGAAAATTATTGCCATTTATGGAAATTTCGAATTTTGAATTTAATAATTGTATTTAATTATTGTGACTGTCCGACAGAGATATGTTTGGACCCAACTAACTATTTGACTATGATACTTGTATCACAACAGAATAATTATATTAACTACAGGAGGACAAATGGAACATCCATGTTAAAATCAGTTGACCATGACTCCATGAGTGGGGAACAAGTTGGAACTGCCCCTAGGCCGATGATTACAAGTGGAAAATCAGATATTTGGCCACTGGAAGCCCCTAGAAATCAGGGATTAATAAAAGCTGTGAAAATTCCCAAAGGAGGGAAAAGACCTGGGCAAAAATGAATAAATAACATATGCAAGGAGGCAAGACGCTGCCAAGTATGCATGGAAAGGATTCCTGAGATCTCTTGTTGTTATGAACACTACGAATTGAGTGTGAGGAAAGAGTAGATTACTAAAACAGAATTGTCTTGTTGTTATGAACACTATTGAGTAAGTTTGAGGCAAAAGGAGAACTGTTGGAATTGAAGGACACTGCTGAGGAGGAGTTTCCAAGTTTTCCCTCATGGATTCATGGTCAGGCTAGGAGGTGAATCGATCAAGTACACTTGGCTTCCCTGTTCTATGGTTGGGAGGAACATCGCCACTCCCTTTGTCTTCCCGCTGATTGGATTCAGCTATGTTGATCTATCCCTTTCTATTATGAATGGCTATATTTTCATTCGATGTCATGTATCCTGTAAATCTGAATTAAAATAGTTTCCATTCTCTTTTGAATTATTTGATATCTGATGCATTGTATTTGATTAAAAAAATGGAACTGCAATGACTCCTCTTCTTTGTTTATGTTTGTTATGAGAAATTTATGTGAAGGAAATTCGTATATATATATAGTTGTAATTCTTCCGCTGGAATGTTCATATCTATATGCCAAAGTAGAGTTACTGGTAATGGAAGATGAAGTCTGTTTGTAGTTTTACTCTATCTGTCGTCGTGAAGTTCGGAATAAACATCCAAACTTTGGAAAAATTTTCCTCCTGTGAGTAAAATGCTAGATGGATGTACCTGTAATTTATATTCCTATAAGTAAGTAATGAAAGGAGGAGCTTAACGTCAATAGGGAAGGTCCTCTTGGTAGTTTAACCCCCAGAAAACCAAATTCATATCCCTCAGAACATTAAATTATAATTACCAAACTCTGATGAAATGATATTCTTAACTATGTATTTTCATAGATGCACAGATCTAGTACTGTTGATGTTTAATGCATTGATTTAAAAGAGGCTCTGAGTGGATAGTATAAAATTTACCCTATACAGAGAATTTTATCCTTTGTGTCCCTGTGTGTGTGTAAATTTCCTAGGTCCTTAGGCGTTCGAAATTCTATGAAGTAAAGGTATATTGTATCCTTCTACCCCCTCAGTCTCCCAGAAACAAAAGTAACTTTTCTCCCAAAAAATGAAGTTTGAGAATACCCGCAAAGGTTAACGACCAAGGAGAGATGAAACTAGTTTGAGGAGTTAAAGTAGGATCTCTCTCTCCCTTTGCGTTTGTTTTTATTTCCTTAAATTTTTTACAGGAACACTTAGTCCAACTTCCCTTTTGCCTTTCAGAGGTTCATGTATATTGATGTATGGATTCTAAACTCACAAAGTTCTGAATCCTGAAACCTCGAAGCTCCCACTTTACCTTTTCGGAACCTCAGGAAATGTCTTGTACGGTTGTTGACATTTGAAACCCCGAAACCCCGAGTTCCGAAATACTGAAATTTTGGGTCACACCTTACCTTTTCGGAGCTTTGGAATATGTTTTCATTGTTGTTTGACATCTGAAACCCCAAAACCCCAAGTTTTGAAATCCTAAAATAACGGGTCCCACCTTTCCTCTTTTTCACTTTTCGCGATTTCAGAAGTTTTGGTGTGTAAAGGATTGGCGTTTGAAGTCACAGGATTCCGAATCCTGAAATCTCGAAGGGGGTCCCACCTTTCCTCCTTTTCACTTTTCATGATTTCATGAATTTTGGGGTGTAGAGGTTAGGCTTTGAATTCACGAAACTCAGAACCCCGAAACCCCAAAAGGTGGGTCCCACTCTTCCCTTTTCTCTTTTCGGAAGTTGATGTGAGTTGATGTTCGAGTATTGAAACTTGCAAAGTCCAAAACCCTAAAAACCTTGAAATGTGGGTCCCATCTGTTCCTTTCGCATTTTGGAGGTTCCTCATCCAATAGCTGCTACCCTCCTAAGCTTGGGAAGGATCATCCCTAACATCAGCGTAGAACTTTATGATTTGACGATTCACTGGATTTCAGTACTTTCCCGATGAATTTTCTACCGTCTGTTCCTCTAAAGACATCTGATCGTTATCCTCCTGAGTTTTGATAGATCATCCTTAGCTTCCACACAAATCTATGGGATCTAACGATCCACTGGATTTTGGTCTTTTTCCCAACAATTTTATCACCGCTCGTTCTCCTAAAGATATCTGGCGAGGAAGATTTGGCATTTTCCATTGGATCTCGACCCCTGCAAGACGATGTCGCTCTTAGCCTCACTTTGAACACTTCAAGGTGATATCCTTTTCTCTCTCTGAACAACAGAGGCTCCTTCGAGCTAAGATTGTATTGCCCTCTTACATTGAGTATGCTGGAAGGGTGTAGGGAATAAGGGAAGGAACAAAATCATGGAGGGACATTTTCTTTTTACCCACAGAAGCTTATGTTCAAAGTAGAATGGATGGGTGTAATAATACCCTTACGGTCAGAATTGAATCATTCCTAGTTTTTTTCATTATAAGCTTAAAATGAAATTGATTTATGCAATGGGAATAAAAAATATTTTATGGTGATTTTTGCTAAGGTTCATTACATCGACAATAGGACACATGGGCAAGAGCCTACATTGAATAAATGTAGCCATCAATGACTGACATGCAATCCACCAGTCCTCAGTGGTAGAAATCGAAGGTAAAATCCATGACACTTGAATTTCCGTTTTAATCGACCCTGAAGCAACATTAAGCTATATTACATCGAAGGTAGTAGAGTCAAATAAACTTAAGAGACTGAAGAACGCAAAATCATGGCTTGTGCAACTAGAGACAGGTACTAAAAGGAAAGTAATTGACTACATTTTGTATTTGGAGTTCATCTTAGATGGTCAAACTATAAGGATTGATCTAAACATCCTACCACTAGGATCTTACAATATGATTATAGGGATGGATTGGCTGGAATGACACCAAGCAATATTAAATTGTTATACAAAGATACTTAGCTATAAGGATGATTCTGACACTACCATGACAACCCAAGGTATACCGAAACCGGTATCAGTCAGCAATGCAACTAAAGAAATGTATGAGAAAGGGATGTCAAGTGTATGCCACCCAAGTAACAAATCTAGCAGAAAAGGGGGATAAGCCAAAGTTGGAAGAATTTTCTGTCCTACGTGATTTCAGAGACATGTTTGTGGATGAGATACCAGAATTACCCCCTAGAAGGGAAACATACTTCTCCATAGACCTGTTACCCGGTTCTTCTCCTATCTCAAAGATGCCTTACTAGATGAGTCTACTAGAACTGACAGAATTAAAAATACAATTACAAGAATTGTTGGACAAAGATTATATCAGACCGAGTGTCTCACCTTGGGGAGCACCAGTCCTCTTTATGAAAAAGAAGGATGGTACTCTAATATTATGTATCGATTATAGACAACTAAACAAAATGACTATTAAGAATAAATACCCCTTACCAAGGATAAATTATCTGTTCGATCAAGTGGGGGGGGGCAGCAAAGAGGTTTGGGGACAACTCCCGTGAACCATTAAAGTGTTGAGAATGTGGAGAACCTCATCTCAGGAGGAACTGCCCATGTTTGAGTTCAAAAAACAGAACTATGGTTCATAACCTACAAGAAGCCTTGACAGTAGGAGACGTGGACAGGAGCCTACATCGAATAAATGCAACCGTCGATGGCCGCTAAGCTGACCACCAGTCCTCGGTGGTAGAAATCGAAGGTAAAATCCATGACACTTGAATTTATGTTTTAATCGACCCCGAAGCAACATTAAGCTATATTACTCCGAAGGTAGTAGAGTCAAATAAACTTAATAGACTGAAGCATGCAAAATCATGGCTTGTGCAACTAGCGAATAGGTTTTAAAAGGAAAGTAATTGACTACATTTTGGATTTGGAGTTCATCTTATATGGTCAAAATATAAGGACTGATATGAACATCCTACCACTAGGATCTTACGATATGATTATTGGGATGGATTGGCTGGAACAACACCAAGCAATATTAAATTGTTATACAAACATGCTTAGCTATAAGCATGATTCTGACACTACCAGGACAACACAAGGTATACCAAAACAGGTATCAGTTAGAAAAATTTCAGCGATGCAACTAAAGAAATGTATGAGAAAGGGATGTCAAGTGTATGGCACCCAATTAATGAATCTAGCAGAAAAGGGGGATAAGCCAAAGTTTCAAGACTTTTCTGTCCTATGTGATTTCAGAGACTTGTTTGTGGATGAGATACCGGAATTACCCCCTAGAGGGGAAATAGACTTCTCCATAGACCTGTTACCCAGTTCTTCTCCTATCTCAAAGGAACCTTACTGGATGAGTCTACCAGAACTAAAAGAATTAAAAATACAATTACAAGAATTGTTGGACAAAGAGTATATCAAACCGACTATCTCATCTTGGGGAGCACCAGTCCTCTTTGTGAAAAAGAAGGACGATAATCTAAGATTATGTATCGATTATAGAGAACTGAACAAAATGACTATTAAGAATAAATACCCCTTACCAAGGATAAATGTTCTATTCAATCAAGTGTGGGGGGGGAAGATATTTTCAAAATTGGATTTATGATCTGGTTATCATCAAGTTCAGATAAAAAATGAGGACATAAACAAAACAACATTTTAGACAAGATATGAACACTACAATTTTGTAGTCATACCTTTTGGCCTCACTAATGCCCCAGCCATGTTTATGTGCCTAATGAACAGTATTTTTAGTGAGTACTTGGACAAGTTCATGGTAGTATTCATCGACAATATCCAACTCTATTCAAAGATAGAGGAGGAACATGAAGAACACTTAAGAATAGTTCTAGAAATGCTAAGGAAGCACAAACTGTATGCCAATTTCGACAAGTGTGACTTCTATCAGAAAAAAATACAATATCTTGGACATGTAATTTCAGCAGAGGACATTGTCATAGACACAGAAAACACAAAAGACATTATGAAATGGCCGGTACCTAAAGATGTAGTAGATATACAGTCATTCATGGGAATCACCGGATCTTACCACCGGTTTACAGAAGGGTTTTCCAAGATAGCCTACCCTATCACATCGTTACAAAAGAAAGGAATCGGGTTTAACTAGTCAGAGAAGTGTCAAGACAACTTCAACAAACTCAAGGAATTATTGACAATGGAACCCATATTGAAAGTAGTAGACCCAGATAAAGACTTCACCATATGTGTTGATGCAAGTAAAGAAGGAATAGGTAGTTTCCTAACTCAGGAAGGGCACGTTATCTGTTATGAGTCCCAGAAATTAAAATAACACGAGAGAAATTATGTCACTCATGACTTAGAATTGGTAGCAGTAATACACGCCTTAAACATGTGGTGACACAACATAATGGGTAGAATATTCCTATTATTAACGAACAATAGCAGGGTGAAATATTTGTTTAACCAGCCAGATCTTAATGCAAGGAAGGCAAGGTGGTTAGCTTTCTGGAGCGAATTCAACTTCGAGATCAGACATATCAAGGGAAAGGAAAATAAAGTAGCATACACTTTAAGTAGAAGAATCCATGGGTTATTTGAGATGAATACTAGTAGGGCAGAAAGTGATCTGGAAGAAAGAATAAAGATGACAAGTATTGATGACAAAAACTATACTAAAATAATGGTAGAATTATCGAACAATATCGTGAACTCAAATAAAGCAGATCTAAGTATCGACAAGAGGGGACTACTATGATTTAAAAATAGACTTTACATACTAGATTTACCAGGGTTAAAATTAACAATCTTGGACGAAGTGCATAAGAAACCGTATTTTCACCACCCAGGTTACCAGAAAATGATAACAACACTTAGGAAACTATTTTATTGGCCTAGTATGAAGGGCGAAACAACATAATATTTAGCTAGGTGCCAAGATTGTCAGCAGGTTAAGGCTGAGCACCAACACCCAACCGGCCTATTACAGCCATTGCTAGTACCAGAATGGAAATGGGAGACTATTTCCCTTGACTTTATAACAAGTTTGCCTAAAACTCAAAAATAGAATGACTCTATCGTGGTTGTAATCGATAAACTCAGTAATTCTGCACACTTTATTCCTATAAAGTCTACTTTTAAAGCTATAAAATTTGTTTAAATATTCATGAAAGAAATATTTAGACTGCATGGTATTCCTAAAATGGTGATTTCAGATAGAGATGTAAAATTCACATCCGCCTTTTGGAAGGAATTGTTTGCAGGGCTCAATACCATCTTGAATTTTAGTACAAGTTATCATCCACAAATAGATGGACTGACCGAAAGGACAAACCAGATTGTAAAGGATATGCTCCACATGTATGTAAGAACAAAATCGAACAAGTGGGAAGACTATCTGCATTTGGTAGAATTTGCATATAACAATGGGTACCAAACTTCGGCTAAGTTAAGCCCTTTCGAAATACTGTACGATAGAAAGTGTACAAATCCAATTAGCTGGGATAACTCGACTGATAGACTCATGGTCAAACTAGAAATGCTCCAAGAAATGGAGAACATGGTAAGAAAGGTACAACAAAACTTGAAAGAAGCACAGGACAGACAGAAGAGTTATGCAGATCAGAAAAGAAGGCACTTGGAATTTCAAGCACAAGACCATGTTTATTTGAAAATCAAATCCCCAAAAAGCTCGTTGAATTTAGGGAACTATGCCAAGTTGGATCACAAGTTTTGTGGGCCCTTCGAGATACTAGCTCGAATTGGACCCGTAGCATACCAACTTGCACTTCCAGCTAATCTAAGAATTCATAATGTATTTCATGTTTCATTGATAAAAAAGTATATTCATGACCCTACTCATATGATTGATTGGAACTTGGTGCAGGTGGAACCCAAAGGCGTGTTACAGGTGGAACCCCTAGGCATTCTGGACCGAAGAGAAATATCACTTCAGAACAGAGTCGTCGCTCAGGTAAAGGTGCAATGGAAGCACTTTAGTCCTGAGGAGGCCACTTGGGAGTTGGAAGGAGATTTGCGGAAATATCATCCAATCCTGTTCTAGGAAAGGAACAAACACTGAGGACAATGTTTTATTTAAGGGGGAATAGATGTGACATCCCCCCCAAAAAAATTAAAAAATAAAGAAAATAAAAATGTTTTTAGAATTTAAATTGCTGGAAATTTATTTCCGTTTTTAGTAAATTCGAAACTGGAATTTTTTTTCCATTTATAGCAATTCTAAATTTCAAATTTTATAATTGTAATAAATGATTTTGACTCTTGGGCAGAGATCTGATTTGTCCCAACTAGATATTGGAATATGACACTTGTATGAAAAACATAATATTTTATATTGATTGCAGGGGGCAAAGGGGACATCCATGTTAAATTTAGCTAACCATGACTCCATGAGAGGGGAACATGTTGGAACTACCTCTAGGCTAATTTTTACAAGTGGAAAATCAGTGAATTGGCCATTGGTAGCCCCTGAAAATTAGGGATTTAGAAAGCTGCGAAAATTCCCAAAGGAGGGACAAAGACCTAGGCAAATTAATAAATAAGCATATGTGAGGAGGTAGGACGCTGCCAAGTATGCTGGAAAGGAAAACTATTGATTTTTTCCCTTGTTGTTATGAACACTGAATGGGTGTAAGGCAAGGTGGTGACTATTGTTTCGAAGGACATTGTGGAGGAGGGGTTTCCAAGTTTTCCCTCATGGACTCATGGTCAGGATAGGGGGTGAACCGTGTAAGTGACATTGGCTTCTCAGTTATATGTTTGGGAGGAACGTGGTTGTTCCCTTTGTTTTTCCGTGAGTTTAGTTCAGATATGATACTCTAACCCTACATGTTCGAATGCTTTTATATCTATGGTACTGAACATGTTAAATCTGTAGTGAAGTGGTTCCTAGTATCTTTTCTAAATGATCATATAATTGTTTTGTGTTATCTCCTGTACCGAATTTCAATATCTCTGTCTCTGTGGGGTGAATTGGTTATGGATATAGTGAAATCCTTACAGTTCACATGCATCCAAAAACATAGACAAAGGTTGTTCGATGACTACAGTCTACAACTACCTTCCTAATTAAATTTGTTGAATAAAATAAAATTGATTTTCTTGCATGATGTATTTGTAGCCAAGCATACCATTTCCTATGGAGAAGTTATATTTCTTATAGATGACTATAGTATATAGTGAACCTCCACTAATAAGTATACAAGTTCAAACTATAAGTAAATATACCCTGCAACACTGAGATTATATTCAACATGCATGTAGACCTGTATAGGTATAATATGAACAGAGACACATTATATAATGGGTAATATTTATAAACGATACAGTGATGCGAAAGTAGATCGACTATAAAAGTGTCGGGTAATATATA
>CBVK0100603531.1:0-16728 GCA_900067695.1 Picea abies | reverse complement strand
ATTTGTGTTTTGTATCTCCTTTATGTCTTGATGGACATCATCAAGGAGTTTTTCTAGCTCAAAAAACCACTCAAGATGAGTATATTTGGTTGCAGAATTCATTACAGTGTTGCATGTCTTTGGAATGGTAAGCCATATGATGCCAACATTGACTCATGAGTTCATTGATTATGAAAAAGATCATTGACCTAAGCCTACCAATGGGGTGTACTTAGCGTAAAACATCGAGATGTATAGTGCCTTGTACATAGGTGTGTGGTGCAAGTGTTTTCTTTTGCATATATCATATCCAAAAAATCCAAAAATATTTTTTTTTAGATTTCACTATGCATTTTGACCCCCAAAATCTAGTTTACATGTGTTGACAGATTTCACTATGCATTTTGACCCCCAAAATCTAGTTTACATGTGTTGACAGGATTACGGAGATTTTTTTGCAGAAATGGCGACTTCCCATGAAATTGAGAGATGTGTTCTTAAAACTGGCATACAGGGATAGGTTTTTCCCTACGTCCATGATTTGCATTATTAACTGTCCATTTTTTTGTCACATGCCTTAGGTTCAATCCCGACATGTTGCGACATTAGCCACTCCATTTTTACAAGTCGTAACCTACACGATAATGCCTACCTTTCATGGGCGCCCCAGTTGGCACTCAGATTTCCATTCAATGCCCATGCTACAATTTCTCGTAGGTCCAAGAACCCTCTTGTTGCCCCACCATGACTTGATGTCGAGACTCATTTTCCTCTCTTCATCTATATTCTAACCATATCCCGAGAGGGTTCATGAAATTTACATATTGCTTAATGGTTGCCTATGCATTCGCTGCTTGTGTCATACCTCCTGCCGCTATGCTATTGTTTTCCCAGATTCTGCTTACCACTATTGCAGTAGCCTTTGACCATCCACCTCTTGCATTATTTGGCCTTCGTTTTGCATCCATATACACATGGAGAGAACAACTTCTAAGAGTAGATCTCCCTTGCCAGTACCATTCGCATTCCTCTTACTTAGGTCGGTTCCATGCACTTGGAACATAGGAGCATGTTGTTATGCCACTTGTTTTCTCCAGATGAGTACACTTTTATCTCTTTTTAGGACTCGTTAAAGGACAAAAAATATACATATAGAGTACATTTTTACCTCTTATTCAGTCTCGTTAAAAGACACGGAAAATACACCATTATCAGTATACTTTTAACTCTTTTCGGGCCCGTTAAAATTGAATAAAAAATACACTACCGAGCATACTTTTATCTCTCTTTCGCACTTGTTAAAACATGCAGTAGACAATAAAAACTAAACAAAAAAAGAGGGTTTTTTTCACCATTAATATGTTCTCAAAATCGTCACCAATGCCTCCAAAACCTCTAAATACCACACTAAAACTTTTGGCTCAAGGTGTCATTGTCCACTGCCAAAAGTTTCTCTAACTATAAAAAAACAGGGCTGGGTTTATAACCCGTTCACTATTGTTCAGAGAAATCGCCAATGACAGGTATGTGCCTTTTAAGTTTCAAGGGTGCATTCAATAGCAATTTACAACTATTAAACAAAAAAAAATGTAAAATCGATTTTCCGAGCACTTTACACGTATTTTCCCATGACAAGCACTCAATGTATTGGACGATCATCAAATGGAGCAAGAGGTATGTCTTTCAAAGGAAACAGTAAAATGAACAAGGACCGAAACACGAGTGTAAAGTTCCAATTGAACTGTAATTTGACAATAGTAGCATGCAATTCAACTATAATTAGACAGCAGTGGCATGTGGTATATCCTGCAGAAACAATCTATGTCCTTATCTTTTCTCAAAAACATCATCAACTAAACATTTATGTTGAATACACGTATCAACTAAACTAAGCTTCGTAAGCAATAAAAAATCCTATCTCTATACAATGAGAAAGAGGCCATTACAAGATTAGACACAAGTTAATGCGATTGACAGTGTCTTGCAAAATTATTTTCTCGAATCAGAAAATACACCACTTTAGGGATGCCAGCAACTGCAAATATGAAAATATTTACATAGAACTTGATTAAGAGAAAACAATTCTTGTTCAGCAAGCAACTAACTTCGCAAATTCTTCTCTAACATCTCTATCACTGTTATTAAGATCTCTTTGACATCTCTATCATTGTTACTGGGATCTGATAGTTATCTTTGATAATAGTTCCTTCTGCCCAACATTTAAACCTCTCCAAGGTTGTCTTTGGCTGGCCCATTGGGACCATGTTTTGTACATCCGCTTCTTTAACCCTGAGAGAACTGAGTGGTCTGTTAAGTTTTAACTGGTTAATAAATCCGCTTCTTTGTCATTTACAAGGGTTCCATAGGTGCTTTCAGAAAATTCTCATGTCCAGACAAATCCATGGAATTTACACATCTAGAATTTACCTAAAGCAGGCATAATTTGAATGATTAACTTTTCAATTTTAAATATTATGTTGACAACCTGAAGAACACAACGAATCACCTAATCCATGAAGTCACGGACTAAACACCTAATCCATAAGGTCATTGTCCAAACAAAAACAAAATGTTTTATTTATTACAAGCTAAAATTGCATGAACTAATATGTTTAATATTACATTACTAATATGTTTAATATGACATTACTACATAATCAGTTGCAAATAAGATCATATTCCTATGCATAAACTAGCATCTTGATACCATCTTCCAAGAGTATCAGAATGCAAACTTTCATATTCTGTGTCCACTCAGTAACCAGAAATTCATAAACCAGAGCTACAAGAGATAATTTTTGTTCTCAACCCCAGGGCATCCCTGAAATACTGGTTCAATGGTTCAAGTGTATCTCCATATTTGAGAAATCATAGCAAAGGCCCACATTGCACTCCTTCAAAAGAACATAGTACAACAAAATATAAAGTGAAGACGATGAAAACTACATATGACATTACTACATAAATCAGTTGCAAATAAGATCATATTCCTCTGCATAAACTAGCATCTTGATACCATCCTCCAAGAGTGTCAAAATGCAAACTTTCATATTCTGTGTCCAGTCAGTAACCATAAATTCATAAACCAGAGCTACAAGAGAAAACTTTTGTTCTCAACCCCAGGGCATCCCTGAAATACTGGTTCAATGGTTCAAGTGTATCTCCATATTTGAGAAATCATAGCAAAGGCCCACATTGCACTCCTTCAAAATATCATAGAACAACAAAATATAAAGTGAAGATGATGAAAACTACATTTTAAGATGTAAAATGTTGATGAAATAATGCCATACCAACTAATTTAGAACACACTGTCCGACTTTCCAGTATTTACAGGGTAAGAGATACTATTTTACATTGATATTCTCCGTTAATGCCATAATGGAATTGAAAATTGAGGTGCACACAAAATATGATGCAAACAAGGTGACTTTTCCTTTGGTAGCTGGGAAGATATCACACCAGCTATAATCAAAACCCACAGTAAGAACCTAGAATGAAGACTCAAACATCAGATTGCTGCAACCAGTGCCTTGAAAAACTTCAAAAATGGTACAGGAGTATTCCTGTATGAAAATTTGAAGTGATGAAACTATGGATCATAAATCAAACAATATTTAGTCATCGAGCTAGAAACAATTTAAAATATCTATTTATATTTTTGGTGGTCATAAAGAATTGATAAGACTAATTAGTCCTGAACGTTTGTAAAAATGAGCAATAAACAAGACTTTACAAACTAAAAAAAAGGATAAGCATCAACTTTGCCCAATTCAAGTTACCTTTACTACTCTTATGGTGAATGATGTGTGCACAAACATGCAGAAAAGAACAACTATAGCGCAAAACCTTTAAGAATACATTGAATATACAAAATCAGCTATACATCAACAAACAGAATTTTCCACTAAGGATAAATACTAAAGCCGTCAGGAGTCAGCACAAGTTTTATGGACAGTTCACAAGTTGTATTGTCGATCTGACAATGATTGTCTTGCTAATCAACCAAACTTGTAGATTTGCACTCTTGAATAATTCCAAAGGAACTACATGATAAACCTAGCTTTCCACTAAAAGGTAAACATTAGAATGTTAACTTGCCACGAAGTTTTATGGACAGTTCACATGCTGGATAGATTTTGTTGATCTGATTGTAATCATCTTTGCCCAGTCAGATTCATCTCCAATGCATGATATGTTTATGCTTCATGCTAGATTGTTGAATCAGTAAGTCCAATACTAATTCAAATCCCTAAAAGAAGTTTGAAATATGCAAAGATTAAAGATGATCTTTGAAAATATTCCCAATAGCATCTAAATTTTTTCTAAAAGTTATTGTACTTGAAAACACTGGTAGATATTAAAAATAGAATAGAAGCCCATGTCCATCTGTTCTAGCTGTCTCTTTAACCTCCATAGAGAGAAGCATAAAAGTAATAAGCAGAAAAAAAACACAAGAACGTTGTGCATTGTACCTTCAAATTTATTGGAAGACACTCAATATCTTTGTTTCTTTGTTGGACCTTGCTTGTAACGGCTGGAATCTAGTGTCCAGCATAAATTTATTGGAAGACAATCACTATCTTTGTTTCTTTGTTGGAATGTGCTTGTAACTGCTGGAATCTAGAGTCCAGCATATGACTCTTGTGATAGAGACGTCATTCTTTGCATATTCTGGGTGTTCTTTGAAAAATGCCTAATAAATTGGCAAAACATATTAGACCTGAATTCAATCTTTGTCCAAAAGAAATAAATATACATAAAAAGAAGTTTTTTAAATTGAGAAGTTGAACCTGTAAATAGGCCACACACAATGCTTAGTCTTATTTAAAAAACATGTAGTCTAAACATTCGACTTTTTGGAGTTTTTACGGGCATATTTTCCGATCAATTTATACTGAAATCCGGTCAAAAATTGTTGGAACTCCAGATTTGAGTGATTGATTCTGTATAATTCTAGTGCCCTAGGGTTTTTCATGATGCTGAATCTATTTATGCATTCAACAATGCAATTTAAACAACAAAAAATGGTGATTTCACCAAGATCTGTTTCGCTGGATTCTAGGGAAAAAGTTCAAAAAGTCAAATGTTTAGACAACGCCTTTAAAAAAACCCAAATTATTATCTCTATTACCGCCTAATACACACGTCGAAGAAATCTTCAATCCATTGAGTGTGTCCTTGGGGCAAGTCTCAAGTTGAGAAACTATCACTCAACACTCAACTCCTCCGTCTAGGCCAACTCCTAGTGAAGCCAATGGGGGTGGTCCATAAGAAAATAAACTAAGGCGAAGTAATCTATAGCACAAAATGAATCTAGGAGTTTAATTTAAGACAAAAAAAAACAACTATTCTAGTAGCATATATGAAAAAAATAATAGGATCTGCTTATAATAAAGATATAAAACAAGTAAAAACACTTCACCATAAATGATATAGGCTGAAAGCAAGTGCTAATACTTGAAATTAAATGACAATAAGCAAAGGAAATATAGACCAGTGCCAATAATGTAAGAGTTGCTGCAAGATGTAAAATGTTGTTGTAGGAGTATATTGCAAGTGTTCTTGACAAATTTTATTATTAAGATGAGTTGTTTAAGTTAGAGGTTTTGATTCGTGAAGTGGCTTGATAATTGCAAGAACACATTGTGATTGTTAGTATAAAAGTGTGAAACAGAAAGTAAATCTAATCTATGATTTGGCCCTTTAGAAGTTATCCCTTAAAAAATACAAAGAACAATGTCGGAGGTCCAATGAGGAGAGAACAAATCTTAGTAGAGAGTATCCACCTAACTTCACATGCAAGTTCAATGTAGGATCCCTTTTAGCAATAACTGATAAAAGATTGTCCTATTAAACTACTCCACACTGACCAAGGCCCATTTTGATGGACTCCACCCTCAGATCAAGCAAAATCTCACAAAGGGGGGCCAAAGCAATACTGAGCTCTTGAGGGGATGGTTTATTTCCAAATTGACATTATAGAAAGTAAATCTAATCTACTCTAATCTACAAAATTAAATCTATGTAAGTTAATCTAGAAATTGAATGTTTTGCAGTGCAATTTTCGTTTTATCCTTAGGTTAGTAAAGTAAAGCAAGAAAGAAGGTAAATAAACCAATCACACCAAGACACCCGTTGACCACCTATTCAACTAGGGGGTCAACTCCATGTACCATGAAGATATGCATCATCAGATGCTACCAAGTCAGAGACTTACTGGTTCTACAAGGCAGTTTTGGCCTTCAGCGCTTTTTTTTTTTGTAATGGAATTTTTGCTTCCCTATGTGAGATAATAATGTAATAGGTCTGCATGGATCATAGTTAGGTCAGTTACCTTAGGACTTCATAATTAGAGGTGTCTCTTTCACCAAGTGTTTTTTTTTCCTCAGGTTATTAATTTGGCCTAACCAACCTTATTAATTTCCCTTGAGTTTTTCACTCCCACAATAATTTTTCTGAAGTGGTGAAAGGCATTCTAATGGTTTCGTTCTTTGGTGGCTAGTGTCTAGGAATGTTGTAAATGACCATGTAAGACATCTCTCAAAGTTTTGCGGAATTCCATCTAGTCTAGATAGTTTTTTTTTTTTAATTTATTAAAATTCCCTAAGTTGGGTATTTTTAATTAAATTTTGGTAAAAAATGTAAAAACTAGGTCCTTGAGATTTTTGATAGGGGTATTTGTGCTCAAAGGAAATGGAACGAGACACCCTACACCCTTGGACCAAGTTTCAACTCAATTGGACAAGTTTTTCTAGGAAATATATTTATTACCCAAGGGATGCATCTCTTCATGGATGGTCACCATGATCACTATATGTTCTTTATATATAGAACACTCGTCATTGTAATAAGATATACATTCACATACAATATCATCTCTTATGAAAAATCAACAAGCTGGGGAGACTTGAACCCTGGTGGGGGACTTAGCAGCAGCCCGTTTCACCTATCAAGCAAGCTGCAGTTGACATTCCATTTATTGTTCATCTCTAGCAACTGAAGAACATGTTTTACTGAGTATCTTTTTGTTGAGAACATGGAATACACTGGAAGGTACTAAAGGTTTCCATTTTTCTGTTGTTTTGATGTGGGTTTCTCCTCAAAGTTTTCTTCATTCTAGTTTTTACTTTTGGTCCCATATTTTGCTCGATATATAAAGGTTTTGTGTCCTCCTGGAAATATTGAATCTTCTTTTTGCAATGGAATCTGTGTAAAGTTTAAAGTCTTCTATGCCCACCCATTTTTGTATGCTTCCTCTATTGGGTTCAAATTGCATGATGTTCTTTGATTAATGGGGTCATGGGGCTACTAATTCGATGGAGGTCTTCTCTGTTTTTTTTTTGGCCATAAGCTATAACTTCATGAATGGTGAAGTATATTTCTTATAGCAGATTCATCAAGTTAACCTCTTAAGATACAACTGATGGGCATGCATCCCTGACTATTCAAATTATAAGTCGATGATAGGCATGCCTCCCCGACTCTCTGTTTTTTTACATTATGCATCATCTGAAGCTTTATGTTCTTACCTACAAATAAGTATAAATTGTTAAATTCCTTTTTTTAGCCTATCATGAGGTACTCAATGCCGTGGATCATGGGACTTTAATCCGGATTTAAGAAAAGCATTTCTTTTGAAATTTTATCCCTTCTTGTTTCAATATGCTGTCACCTTTTGATACTAACATGCCTTGATTGTCATTAGAGGATGACATTTATGTGCATGATGAATCTTGTGTCAGTTAATGTATTAAGGAGTCTCAAATTTATAATGCATGGCAGGATCCTTTAGAGTCAAAGAGGAAGAAGGAAATACAGTCTTCCGTGAGAGAAGCGCTCACTGTTAAGAAGAATGTTGCTTTAAACGAGGAGGATGGGAAAGCATTATCTGATACAAATGACTGGAGTGATGAGGATGAGGCAGGATTTGATGCAAGGATGAGACAACATATTCTTAAAAAAAGGAAACATTTGGGTGATTTGAAGAATGAATCTCAAGATAGAGTAAAAGGTATGATGAAAGAGATCTTGATTGTTTTTTAATTTCCCCAATGCACACTTTGTTTTTTTAGAATTACATCATGCTATGACTTTGCCCAATGCTTTACAAAACATCAGCTTCTGAATGAGAGCAACATGATTGCAGGCCAGTGGCCACCTTTCTTTATGTATCAATATCTGGCATGAGAAAATTACAAGGACAGAATCTTTCCACTATATAAAACTTTATTTATTAAGCTAACTCCTAACAGCTTTAACTTAAAATTATATTCTAGTATCAGAGATGCGTTAAATTATCTGGAATGAAACTAATTCTGGTCTTGCATGAGCTTATTGCCACAATTATTGTAAGCTTTAGTTTGAAGTGGAATAAACAAGGATATCTGTTTGTCAATCTGCAAATATTTGAGTGAGAAAATAAACAAACTTTTTGTAGTATTGTTGAGATTTATAAGAGTCAACAAAAGAATCAATAGAACCAAATCTCACCGAATTCTTAAACAGCCTGTTGACCACCTATTCAACTAGGGGGTCAACTTCATGTACCATGAAGATATGCATCATCAGATGCTACCAAGTCAGAGACTTCCTAGTTCTACAAGGCAGTGTTGGCCTTCAACTCTTATTTTTGTAATGGAATTTCCGCTCCCCTGCGTGGGATAATAATGTAATAAGGTCTGCATGGATTATAGTTAGGTCAGTTACCTTAGGACTTTATCATTAGAGGAGTTTATTTAACTGAGTGTTTTTTTTCCTCAGGTTATTAATTTGACCTAACCAACCTTATTAATTTCTTTTGAGTTTTTCACTCCCACAATAATTCCTCCAAAGTGGTGAAAGACATTCTAATGGTTTCGTCCTCTGGTAACTATTGTCTAGGAATGTTGTAAATGACCATGTAAGACATCTCTGAAAGTTTTGCGGAATTCCGTCGAGTTTAGATAGGTTTTTTTTTAATTTATTAAAATTGCCTAAGTTGGGTAATTTTAATTAAAATTTGATTAAAAATGTAAAAATTGGGTCCTTGGGATTTTTGATAGGGGTATTTGTACTCAAAAGAAATGGAATGAGATCCCCTACACCCTTGGACCAAGTTTCAGCTCAATTGGACAAGTTTTGCCAGGTGTTTGTCCATGAGGAGTCTTAGTCAGTCAAAAACAACAATTTAATTGCTAGTCATGACATAGTTAAAATGTCATTTTTTGTAAAATTGAGTTAAATGGTTAGAGTAAAGGTGAGAGATGATGTCTAAGCTTTAGCCTATCCTATCCTAACCCCTTTCCTAACCTTTTACACCCCCTAAATATTACCCACACTTCATTTCACTTGCTCCCCAAGGAAAGTTGTGCCCCCCTTGAGGAAGTCAATGTCCCATCTTGAAAATTAAAGTGGGATGAGCCCCCTAACCCCTAGTGCGCCCTTCCTAGCCCCTAACCTTAGTGTTGGGTGGTCTAAAGGGGGATTATCCATCCCCCTCACTCATCCCTCATTCCTCTCACCTCTCCAAAACCCTAAAAGTGCGCCCTCCTTGAGATGATCACTATTACATGGGTGTGGACACTTGTCTTGCATCCAAGAGGGGTAACTTTGCCTCTCAAAGTATAAATGAGTGCCCTCTCCCCCTCATTTCCTCACCAATTCTTATTCTATTGTTATGCTACCCATTTTTCTCCTCACTCTCCTGGTCTCTTCGATCTTGCTCTCATCATTTCTTGCTCTCACATTTGGAGAGGAACTTGTAGCAACTAGTTGCTGCAATTTACTACTTGCTAATAGAAGTGTTTTGGAGGACCGATGGTGTGTCAAAGATTTTTCTTGGTACACTTGTGAATTTGAGGTGATATTGTGTATTTGTGGAGCATTCTTAAGATATTGAGTAGATTTCTCAAGCAAATTAGTTTGTTTAGGTAGATTTTCAATAGTGTTGTTGTGAATATATGTGAGTAGAATAATAGATCTTCAAATTAGTTTGTTTTATCTATATTTTCTACTCATCTTTGCTCTCATCTTGTAGGTTGTTTCACAAGTTTTTGCAGGTTACTTCAAGGGTTTGCAAGGCTTTCTTTGAGTTGGAAGCTTGCCTTCATAACCCATCTTGAGCCTCCTTACTTTCTATATCTTTGAGTTGGAAGCTTGCCTTCATAACCCATCTTGAGCCTCCTTACTTTCTATATTTATTTTTTGTTCATTACATTTCCGAAATTTGGGTTTACTATAACACTTAGAATAGGTCACGCAAACTATTTTTATTGTTGAAATTTGTATGCAGAAATTTTTTGTGTAAAAGCATAAATTTTCTTTCACTTGTTTTGTGTTTTGCAGCATTTCCAGCAAGCATTTGCTTGTTTTTTTTTGCAGATTCTCGCCAGTACAAGGGGAAGTGCTGCTCAAATCAAGCCACAAAACACTCAAGGAGAGCCTCACTTTGTTGGGTAACAATACCCATCTCTTCCTCTTCTTTCTTAAGCATTGTAAGCAAGCCCAAGGGAGTCCCTAAGGGGCTTGCATTTCTTGTTTATAATTTTCTGCAATTTATCATTTAGTTTGTGCCTACATCTTAATGTGAGCTTGGCTTAGCCAACCCCCAAAACCGTAAGGCTAGGATAGTCTTTTTACTTCTGCCATATTTATTTATTTGTTTGCCCCACTTGTCAATAGGACAAGGTTGAGTGGCTAGTTTAATTTCTGTTTTTTGTTTCATTTTATTTCCACCCTCTTTGGCACAAAATAAGAAGGCTTGTCTCCACCTTTTGTCATTATATGTGATTTTCTTAGTTTTAGTTTTATTCTTTCAAGCATTTAATATTTATTGTTGCCTACACCTTGGACTGAGCTTGGCTTAGCCAACCCTCAAAATCGTATGGCTAGTTTAATGGTTTTACTTCTCATGTGTTGATGGTTAAAATTATCTAGAAGTAGAAGTAACACACATTAACGCTAGTTTAGGCCCATGGAGACATAGTGATCTATTGATGCTATCTTAGTCTCTTATTGCAAGATTTAATCATTTCAAGTACTTGTTTTTATTTCCTAATCTTACACAAGCACTCTTTATTTCTTGCAAGTATCATGGGCATGCAATAACATTAATGGTTTAAGACAACTTATTTTATCTTTCTTGCAAGTTGATGTCAAGTAATCCTTTCATGCTATTTCAAGCTATATTTTGTGATTAAGCACTTTCATTTCTTACAAGCAAGCATTTTCGTTTTTGTTCAAGCACTCAATTCTTTGGCAAGCAACATCTTGCCCAACACATACACTAACTTAATTTATCTTAGTTTCATAGGCCTAAAATTTATTAGACTTAATAGGGCACTCACCATTGACCCAACTTTTCCATTTAAACGAGGATTGAAAGGAAGCAACAGAAGGTGATAGGTCGGGGACGATCTCACAATGCACAATGTCTTTTACAGGAGTGCACAATGTCCTTTACGGGAGTACTTCTTTCCTTGGGTTGACCTGTGGAGCTAGGGTGGGGCCTTGTTTGCCTCACTTCTTGAGCACCCAACAACTACTTGGTACAAGCGAAGGGAGTCTTGAGGTTGACACTTAGTTAGGATTCACCTTTAAACTTAAAAACTTTAATAATCCTTAATCCACTCAACCTTGGGGCATTCACTTTGGCACTTACATTCTTTATGGTTGACATTTAGATCTTGCAAGCTTTTCACTTTCAAGTGGTTTTTAGTTGCGCCTTTTTCCCTTGGAGGCTTGTTTTAGGCATTTCATTTTCAGCTTAAGTGGTGTGTTTTTATTCGATTGCCCCCCCTTGAAGTTGCGCATCCTTTGGAGGCAACTTCATTGTTGGGTGTGTGTAATTTGTGTTTGCCATTGAAAGCAGTCACATAGAGTTGTGCATCCTTTGGAGGCACTCTATTGTTGAGCATGTTGGCTTGATGTGTTGGTAATTGCTTTTTTTTGAGATATCTTCATTTCCTGCACAAGTCAAGCAACCTATCTAGTGTTTGTATCTCATTGTTCATAATTGTAACATCTATGTATCTTGTATTTAGTTGTAACTCTTAGATATTCTTTGTTGTAGCTTTGTATCTAGTTCTTTTGTAATCTTTGTAATCTTGTGTAAACATTGTAAAATCTATCTCCCTTAAACTCTAGTTGACCCCTTGCCCAACCTTAGGCACTAGTACGTAGAAAGGGTTTGTTTTACATGTGAATTGTTGCACATTACATTTGTTGCTTTAGCATATAGGCTAGATCTTCCCCCAAACCTTCTAACTAATTAAAACCAACTCCTAGAATTAATCTTTAATCTCATATAGTAACTAGGGTCTACCCCCCTTGGCTTCCCTAGGAGTAAGCCTAGACGAAAGAGGTTCAAGTCGAGGTGACAGTGGGCTTTGAACCTAGGCATTGTGCCTCCAAGGACACACTAAGTGAGAAGGACTTAGCTCACATTTGCAAGTATGTATAAGGACGACAACAACACCTATCCCCTATTGAAATTGGGCGCTGGGTAGCCCATTGATTTTATTGATGGTTTACAATCTCTTTTTTGGGAATGCTTGTGAACTTTATAGAAACTAGATCAACAAGCTTACAAGTTTTTTAGAATGATTTATTTTGACGAGGAAAGGTGCTCCCTGGGGTGTCAAATGGTCTAAATCTTCAAAATTTGGACAACATCTCCTCTTGGATGTTCATCTTTCCTACAAAAGCAACAAACAAACAACCCACAAAGATGCCCAAAATCAATTTGGACAAGTTGTAGAAAGAAGTCAAACTATGACAAAATGCTTCTAAGTAAAAAGACTAGCTAAACTAGTAAATTACAATCACAAAGGCAAACCTAATGATGAACGAACTTAGTGGTTTTGTTTGTTGTTCGGAACAAAAAGCAAAGTAGCACTAAAGTTGCTAAATATGAAATTGAAAGCACTTTGAAAAAGAACTACCTTTTAGCCTTTGAAAATTAAAATCAAAACTTGCTAAAAGATGGATTCTTTCTATGCTAGATCTAATCTTTAAATTGATAACTTAGAGATGGAAAATAGATATAGTTTATAGATGCATGAAAAACAAGATATGGAAGATATAGAAAGAAGATTCAAATCTGAAATTTTGTATGCAAAACTTAGTAACCAAAATAATGTAGAAATTATGAGGAGAGAAAGAGGAGCTTGCAATGCTTGGAACCCTTGGGTTATGGGGTCTTCCGATGGATTGAAGAGGGACTATGTCCTTGAAATGTTGTAGTAATGGAGGATGCAAGATTGATCAACAACTTCTCCAAGCTATGAGGTCCTGTGAACTAACAAAGATCTTGCAAAACAAAATGTTAAAGTTTGGTGCCGCCTGCAAGGAAGACTCAATGAGCATGTTAGTTAACATAAACACACATGCACATCAATATCTTTCAAATAAGCTAACAAAAGGATTAATGAAAGAAAACTAGCATCAATAATCCTAAGCCTAGGTAACAATCGAGATACAAAAAACTTAGAACAACAACCCCTCGTGATAAAACCATATGACAATATTCATCCATTGATTTGTACAAGACACCTTCTTGACCTCCAAAGCCTTTTATTCCAAAATGATAGTATTACAATGATCTTTACAACAACAACAAGCTATACTCCAACTCCCATTAGCCAACAATGGAGAGGAATGCTTCATTATATAGCATGAAGGGCGCACTTCCCAAGGAGGGAGGGCGCACCACTTGGAGAGGAATGATGAGACAAGTGTGAGATGTAGGGTTGCCACATCTATCCTTGCTCCAACAACTCGCCACATGTGAGTGTGAGAGAGAGAGAGGTCTCTACCTCTCAAGAGGTGGCACACTCTTGAGGAGAGTGAACCACCTCTTGAGAGGGAGGGCGCACCTCACCATAAGGGAATCCTCCAACTCAAGAGAACACTCAACCAACTCAGCCAACACTCTCTCTTAAGTGCCAACAAGGCTTACTGAACTCAAAGAGAGGGTGAGTTGACTCAAAACATGTCCCCGACATGTTTCACAAAAAATAGCAATGCTGATTTTTTGTCTTTTTTATGTCTTATATTTCCCTTTTGTTACAGAGATCGGCTTTTAGTGATTAAAAATCAAGATTTTCACTCACAAAGGGGGTACATAGGTAAAGTGGGTATTCTAAGAAAGAAAATGAATACCCCCAAGGAGTATGATGCCTCCTAGTACCACTTATTTAACTTATACATCAAATACAATTAAAATATCCCGTTTTTGAGGGAATTTTTTATTTGTTGAAAACATTAAAAAAAATCTAAGGGGGACTTAATGCATTTCCATAAGACTCAAGAGTGATGACTAGCATGGTAATATACATTAGAGACTAGACTTAGTAAACACACCAATTCCTAGCCACTAGGACATACTCCAGCTTTGAAGGATATTGAATGAAAAAACTTAGAAATTATAACTCGCTTGTAAAGTAGCAAGATATAATTAGAAAGTAAAAAGAACAGTCTGGAGTAATGTATTAATGACCAAGTCTTAGGGGGCTAATTCTTTTACAGAGTTCATCATGCTAGCTCATCTTATTACAATTCCCCATGGGGGTATGGAAAACGTGTGAAAACAAAGAAAAAAAGAAGAAGGGCCATGATGTTCAAATGGACTTCTAAACTCTGAATTTGAACAAGTATTCGTTCAATCTTTGGCGGCTCAATTGAAAGTCACCCTAGTGCAACTTGGAGGAAAACATTCGCTCCATATGGGGACGTGTGCTTTATCTTTAGGAAAGCACGCGAGAATCCAGAGTCTGTAATCCGCACAACACTGAACAAGTGTCTCACCAAAATAACATCAGTCACACATGTATATAGAAACCAACAATATAATGAAGTTGCACAAATAATATACATATATACAAGGAAAATGCAAAAAAAGAAAGTGAAGTAATATACAAGGAAGAAGTAAAGACATGAAAGTAAAATACAAAGGAGAAGGGTTAGAGAGATTTATGTTACAATGGATGCCCCCATCAGCATTAAATGATTGTGCTGAAGAACTTGAGGAGCTTCCCATTCACTGGTAGAGTCAGCTTCTCTCCATCCAATTGGCCGAGAGAGAAAGAATTGGTACCACCCATATCGTAGAAAATATATGGTCTTGTCCACAAACTGTCAAATTTTCCATGCTTCCCTGACTTCTCTTTTTGTTTGTCCCATAACAATATTGTGTCACCCTTTTAAAAGGCCCTTGGTCTAGAGACTTATCAAATGAATTTTCAACATGTTATCCCCAATTTCTAGGCATAAGTAAGGAGATGATGTCTCAAGGCCCTCAGGTTGCAAACATGGAGTACCGAGAGACAGATGCACAGACAGAGACCCACTTCACCACCACGCATCCTCAGTTCGTCATGATGGCATTCACCACATCAACTTGCTTTCATAAGACAATGGGTCTTGCTCCATGAGGTACAAGTCAGGTATTATGGTAAGTGTCACTTTAATACTTGAGGCATTTGAGTATGTTGCATTAAAAGTTGCTTTCGATTATAGAACATCTGCTTGGAAATTATGCTTTTTACCATGTTTCACCTTGGTGGTTGACATTGTGCCCTAGTAATTGGTCACCCTTTTCGTCTCCTTATCTTTTGGGATTTTCGAGTGTACTGACCCAAGAAGGGATTGTACTTTATTTCATGGGAAGAAGGGGTTGAAGGCCTAGAGGCAATGTAGCTGGAAAATGATAAAAGAAAAAACTATAACCTTCCAAATGCTTGCCCAAGCAGGTCTTGAGAACGATGAAACGTTTCTCCTAAAAAAATCAAAGACCTGCAAGAAACAATTTCATACTATATAGATGTCCCACTTGTTGAGGGATCTACACAAATGCATTACAACCGTTGCTTTACCCCTATGGCACTTTGTGTACCTCTGTAATGTTCCCAAGCCAAGATGCCAGGAACATCATGGTTTGGGTGAATTTTTAACCTTTACTGGTTGTGGCATTTCGTCAAACACTTTGCTATGGTTCTTTACGTTGCGCTTAGGGTTATACTAATGGTTTTATTGTGTGTTTGCAGCAACAGATAATAAGATAAAGCAATTTAACATACCACAACCACATTCAAGATCAACAATATGATAGACGACCCAAAATACCTCAGATCTGATCTTTATTCATAATAATAAGAACTTGATACAAGGATGATGTAGATCTGGAATGATCAATAGATAGATCCAATAAACATAATAGAAGCTGCTACAAAATTCTCCCGGGAAGAACATAGAAGCCTCCAAAGGATGGATACATGATGAAGACCAAATACTAGAAGAGGACTACCAAACCCCCAATTGGGAAGGCCACGCTCTACTGGAAGACTGAAACCCTCAACAATTCGACCCAACTGAAGAGAGCCTCCAAATGAGTCCAAACTCGGCCAAATGATAGATCGGGGTGATAGGATCCCCCTCCTAAAGTCTCAGGCCAAAATGCTATGGATAACTCCTCCAAATGTTGAATCCTCTAATGAAGCCACACCCTCCTGAAACCGTAAATGTGCCCAATAATTCAGCCCTGATGAAGGAGCCCTCCAAATGCCCTGAAACTCACTAGAAAGATAGACCGAGACACTGCAAGTCACTAAGTGAAGTCTCCAGGTCAGATCTGAAGTATAACCGCTCCAAACTAAATAGATGTGAATCTAAAAAATGCTCTCCTTCTCTCCAATTCGCCCCAATGCTCTAGGGTATCATCTGGACCATAAAACTCTCTCAAGAGGCACTAGAAATCATGGCCAAGGCCCT
>CBVK0100603530.1:0-16730 GCA_900067695.1 Picea abies | reverse complement strand
TCTTCCGATCTCACGGATAAATTGATATCATTCACATATAGGGCTGCATATACGTGTGCAGGCTCTGCTTTTCCCATGTATCTGGGGTTTTATATGTTACCCGATGAACTGTCACCCGCATATACCCTAGTTTCCATGTTGCTCCCTCTAATACTCAAAAAATGGGGCCTCAAATTGAAATTTAAACCATTGAAATTAAAGTAGATGGGATGGGAACTTACTTGTTCCAAAGGGTTGTTGATTCCGTTGATAGTATCTCCCGCAATTGACACTTGAAGATCGTGGGAAAAATGGTCTAAAATGCACTATGTGGGTAAAAAAACTCAAATGGTATGGTAAAATGGTGTAGTTTTACTATTGGTACAAATGTTTTTACCCACTTCCTATAGTTTGTGCTAATTTTTGACTTATGGACTAATAGTTCAGTGGAAAGACGTGGTTTTTGGTGGTTTTTTCCAGTTTGTTTTGTAGTTTCTAGTGTCATATCACCCGTTGATGCCTTCAGCAGGTATATTCTTTCACTGGCATATAGGATAGGTTTTCACTTCATTTTTCACTCTTGAATCATCCTATGACTGCGATCCATACAACCTAGGCACACACCCATTTATTAGTGACACTAAACCTTCTTACTACTACTATAAGTGTCATTATTAAGTGGTAGAGACTTACCAAACATGGGTGCCCTAGTTAGAAACTTTGTGCCATTCGGTACCCATGCAAACGTTATTCCATAGGATTGGTATTTCCTTATAGTCCTGATATGAATTTGCGTTTGAACCCCCTAGTATTAGTCACAAGCATTATGACTGTTACCTATGGGAATCTCCCCGAATCTTGGTTAAGTTATTTTCCGACTCTCGAAAAAATGAAAAGATTGCCAAGTGAATGTGTTGCTTTCACACTCGTTAAATGGCTTTGAAAGGATGTCTATTTGGTGTAATTTTAATCGTATTTTGGACCAAGTAGAATACTTATGAAAAAGGAATACTCTAGTCACCATTGACTACAAGAGTTCTCCTCAATATTATTTTATACCTTTTCAGGCCTAAGGGACTAAATCTATGAAAAAGTACATTCTTTAGAGTTACGTTGTAAAAACATTCCATCATCCTTCTTGCAATATTGAGCCTATTTTCGGTTCCCACTTTTTCATTATATGCCTCTTACCTCAACAATTTGCATCGCTAGCCAAGAATAGCCTTCTATATATCCTTTGCAACTTGACATCCTATACCTTAAGAGGAAACATTCCCCGAAGTGTCCATACCCTGCATTCACTTCCTTGCATTGAGCATAGGTATGTTCCACTGCTTGGAGGTAGTTGCTTACTCGTGACAATCATTTCCTCTCTTGTATCATAGCATTTCTTTTCCTATGAAAAAAAAAAACAATGGGCAGGAAAATAATATTATCTCATATCAACAATAGTCATGTCACCTTTGAATAGAGCACAAAATTTCCAGTCCACTTTCATCCAAAGTTTGGATTTAGCATGACCTTATGAAGCTGAGCTCGTTACTTAGATTTTACTCCTCTGACTGGTTATGCTTCCACTCCCTATTAGAATTTTTTTTATGCCTCCTGCATCACAAAGTTTAATCATCAAGTCTATGTTGCCTGAGTTATCCATATGTCTCATGCTCTTGTTGAAAGGAATTCTATAAGCCCGTGTCGGCCATATCTCAGAACTCTTGAATTTTCATGTCGACCATACCCTCAGTTTATCACAAATTCACATGAATTTGTAGTCCTTCCATGCACCCTGGTCCTACTTGATTATGGGTAGGTAACCTTGAACCCAACATTTGACATCTTGTCATTGGTCCTTGAGTGGGGGGTTTCCCTTGTGTTCAATCGAAGGAAATATATTCACACAGTGGGATTTGTGTAGTGTGTTGGATTCCATTAGCCTTATTGGTGGTTTCCTCACCTTTTTCAATAGTTTTCCTTATTGGATGTTATTCATAGGGTCTCTTTCGTGAACTAATTGCATCTAGTGCATGGAAGGGACACACAGGGTCATTGGTTCATGAACATCCTATTCGTCTGAGCTCATACTAATCATCAAGTTATTTCTTTCTACCTTGTGCTGAATGATGAGAGATTCCCTAATCCTCTCCTTTGAGCGAGTCTTCTTCCATCGACTTCAACTCATCTATTTTGGAAATGAGACCCAGAGTTCTATGAGTACCTAGAGGCTTGTAGTCATTAGTGGCGGGTTCTCCTGACATCGACAGTTGGGAATACATCAATGTCTCCTAATCGATGGATTCTTCAAGTGTTAGACCTCAACACCCTTATTCACACTTGTAGAGTGTACTTAGTTACTTGAAACCTACTTTCATTATCGATGGGTTATCTCGCATTGTTAATGGTATACCTTAATGAAAGTAATCAAACAAAGTCTCACTGTGTTCGACCTGAACTCCTCTATTCACATGATGTAGACTTGCACTTTTAGAAGATAGTGTAGAATACATCTAGCTTATAATAGTAACAATCATCATCTATTGTTTTCTTTCATTGGACCAATAATTATATGGCTTCAATTATCGTGAGAGATAAGATTGTACTCCATGGTACACATATATCTTCAGACTGATTTCGAGACTGGATTCCATTGTGCCTTATTCATGACTATGACATACTATGGCATATGTCCACTTTCTATTTCCTATTCATTGCCATGAACACCTATTTGATATAATTCCACATGGATCTCCATTGTAATTCAGATTGGAAATCATGTGTACAAATTCATTATGGATTGTAATATTCTCATGAGAAACTAGTACTTCCAACCGAGTCTCCATTAATCATATCTTGGTAAATAAAATTTATTTCGGCCATTACAAATACTCCTCCGACCTCATACATTAGGGGGCATCTGTTACAACAAAGTTTACCTCATTCCATGCAACTTGCTTGGATGGGATTTCCATTTTCGCATGAAGACTTGAAGTTCCCTTTTTGTGCATTCTAGATCCAAAAAAAAATATTTTTTCACATATACGTACCCTATCAATTATATAACAAGTGTATACACGGGTTTCTCCACTATAGCCCATGTACATCAGGTTTGGTGCTCAAAATAAAAAATTATGTAGGGTTTCCATGTCCTGTCACGAGATCCATGATCCTTGACCTTCCATATACTGGAAACGCTCTGACTCGACCCTTCATTTCCATTCAAAATATATAAATTGAGCCATATCCAAGCCTTGAGGGATTCAACAATTCAACTTTGAGAGCAAAGACACTCTAGAGAAAGTTCACTTCATATTGAGTCTACATCCCTTTTTCCTTGAAAGTATGAACTCGTTCAACTCCCAGTATCTTCCTTCTTTGTGATGGAGAACCTCATTGAATTCTTTATATGATCTTGCCTTTGGTGGATGACCAGATGGAGGGACTTAGTTTCTTGGTTCTGATATGTTTCGTTACAAAAAAATTTCACCTATGTACTTATGTTGATTATTTTGATAGAAATACTCTTTTCTCGTCCAATTGATATCTTGAAAATATTTGAATTATTATTCCATGGGAATATTTGTCATGTATGTTAATGGATTATGCTAATATATATGCTAACATTATATATTAGAACCATATTATTGTGTATCTTGGTTTTTGATGACAAGTTACAGGTATAACATTTTGGGTTGCGTGCTCAATGGTGGTCTTTATCAAATGTTTGCATGAGGTAGGCTCATAGCCTTGTCTTGTTATCATTTCATTTATATAGAACACTTGTGATTAGAGTTGATTTTTGTGTGTCATTATGTATGTTTTGTCTTACCCCTTCCCATAGAGATATTTTCCTCATAACAGTTGGGACGACAAAGAATCCAAATTTTACGTAGAGAGGGGATTACTAGACTCGTGAGATAGTAGATAATATTGCATACTTACTTTGTGAATATCAAGGCCTATTTCCGACTACATTTTCATAGATGAAGGGGATAGTTGGGGACTTAGACGAGATGAATATTTCTTTAAAAGAAGGTGCTAATCTAGTGTGAAAGAGACCTTATAGGATAAATCTGAAGTACAAAGAGAAGGTTAAAGTAGAAATAGAAAGAATGTTGGGCTCAAGGATCATTAAACCCATGGTATAATGAAAGTGGATAATTCAAATGGTATTGCAATACAAGATTATAGGAGGAATTCGAATTTCCATGGATCTGATGAAGTTGAATGATACATGTTTACATGACCCATTGACAACATCATTCATAGATGAGGTATTAGAGAACCTAGGAGGGAAAGTGATAGAGGGAAAATACCCCCTTTAACTTCACCAAGGTTTAAAATGAAGATAGAGTGAATGACCATCTAAAATTTAATGTATTCTCTACTCTACCCTAGACATACCAAAAAAAATAACAGAAATAAATAAGAGAAGAGATCAGGTGACTGTACCTTTGATCCCATGTCCGGTGATGATCTCCTCCATCTTGGTAGTTCCAATGACTGGATGTCTCCTCCCAAGGCTATCCTTCATCCAAAGATAGGAAAAAAAGGACTACAAGCATGCTATTTAATTTATGATTTAGGGTTATATATAAAATGTTGAGTATAAATCAATGAAAATACACAAAACATCATCATTTGGGACAGGAAAATGTGATTGTTTTATTCATCATACAAAGACTGAAACTTACAATCTGTGTCGGCCATCGTTCCGCGAACCTAGTTCGGGCTCCTCTTTACCATGCTCCAAGTGAACCTTGAATAGGCCTCTTCTCTCAATATTTTGATCAACTCAAGGAAGGGAATGGATTGAATGGAGGAAGAAGGGGTTGATGAGGGAATGCTAAGGAAATATCTCACAAAAGGTAGCAAAATCTTGGGCAAGGAGGGGAAGTGAAATTGGGCAGAGTTTCACTGTTCTTATGATTAGATGTGAAATGAGACCCCAACACCTCATTTTATATGACAAAATGATGGTTATTTGGTTGGGTGACAGAATATAATAAGTGAATTGGTTGGGAAAATTCCAATAGCCCATGAATTTCAGTGAATTCCTTGTAACTTTTTAATTTTTTCAACTTTTGCAAGTATACACGGGTTGTTTAGTGTGTAGAAAGTGTATGTACATGAGATTTAATAGTGAATAAATCATATGTACGTGAGTTGTAATGGTGCAGGATGCGTACATATTCTAAAAAATTGTTTTTGAAGAAGAGCTTCTCAGCAGTGCTTTGGCAGAATATGTAAGTAAGAGGGACAAGGCCATGTATGCATGGATAAGGAATTTTGGGGCTATAACAGATGGCCCCTAATGTGTGAGGTCATAATAGAAACTCATGGCCGAAATACATTACAATATCTTCACAAATGTGTGAAATCAAGTGAGCCCGGGACTAAAGTTCGGGAGGTGCCATCTGCAAAACAACAATTGTCTCTCTGAGGCGGGAATAACCATTCTCGAGATGAAATAAATCATGGTTACCAATAAAATACACTGTATATCCATGTCATATAACTATATAAAGTGTAGCCACGAGCAATACACAAGATATCTACATCTCAAAATCAGTCAAAGATATACAAGTATATTATTCATGTTCAAGAAGCTAGTGATGCCTGATGGCTAGAGATGAGGTCTTCATAGATTGAGCACCAAATTTAAGATCTTCAAAACTCAAGTAGGATTATAATGGGAGTGTATAACTCAGTACCTTGATGTCTTCGATGACTCGTCAAGAAAATACATGAGGATCTCGATGATCACGCAGAAAACTTCATCGATTTTGAATATGGACTGGACTGGACTCTCGAGATGGCCGACTCATGAAGGTCAAGAGACAAATTGCAGAAAGGCCGACTCAGGTTGAGTGAAACTTGCCTTGGAAAAAAAATGAAAGATGATCAGACTCAGGAAGAATGACATTGACATAAGTTCATGATGCAGGAGGCAACGCAAAATCTCCATGTGTTTAGAAGAGTAACCCAACAAAGGAGGACACAACTCTATGTAGCGAGAACAAATTCCTAAGTTCATACTAGATCCCAATGGTTGGAAAACAAATGAAAGGATGTTCTTTGTCCAAGGGCAAATCTCTGTGCTGATGAAAAAATAATGAATATTTATTGTCCCCTCCTTTTGGAATATTTGATTTTTTTTTCTTTTAAAAATTTTTAAGATCTTGAAAAATAATAAAAGAATGCTACGTTACAAAGGAGGAACAAGTGTCTCAATCAAGCATACTAGTTGCAAGCGCAAGGAACATACTAATTCTTAGAGCAAGGATACATGTGAAGTCAAAGGACACTCGGGGAAAATTTCTTCATGGGTCAACATGTCAGGTCGTAGAGGTAAGAAATGCTACAAGGCTTGGATATAAGGCATGCTTCAAAGGTTTAGTTGAGAGAAACATGGAGTCAGAATTAGGACAAAGACACAATAATGAAAATGTGATAAAGAAAGAAATAATGAGACCCCTTCCATGTAATTCTAACAATCCTTGATAAGGTAAGCTCGATAGTTTTTTCACATTTAGAGAGTCTAAAAAAGCGTAAAAAAATACTCCAGGGAGTACCTTTTTCGGAGATAGACTAATTGGTTCGAAAAAGGGTTAAACTTGCACCGAAAATATATCTATTCAAAACCATTTAACGAGTGTGACAAAGACAAGATCACTCGACAATATTTTCAATTTTAAGGAGTCTGAAAAGAGCTTCGCTATGGAATCATAACCTTTTTCTAAGTTTAGTCACCTTATCCTGAAAAAGTATAAAAGTAACTGAGGAGAACTCTCTTGGCGAGATGAATCTCTTGAGGCATACATTTTTCCACTATAATCTAGAGGCTAGAAAAAGGGTTAAACACATGCTAGTAGATGTTCTTCTGGACCAATTTAACGAGTGTGAAGGAACAAGGTCACTCAATGATCTTTTCAATTTTAGGGAGTCTGAAAAGAGATTAACTATGGACTACGAGGGGGGTTCATTTTTTCATAAGTAATATCCAAGGCCCAAAAAAGGTGATAAACCAAAACCAAGGAGAATGTTCCCTTTTTGAAGATTTAGTCCCTTAGGCCTGAAAAAGGGTTAAACTTATGCCTGAGAATACTCTTCTAGCGAGCCGAAGTTCCTAGAGCATACCTTTATTTGTAAAATTAGCCATCTGGACCGAAAAAGGGGTAAACTACCGCTGTACAATTGTGACTTCAAATTTGAGTTTAGCGAGCATGAAGGGAAACAAGATCACTCAGAAATATTTTCATTTTTAGAGAGTCTAAAAAGGGCTTAAAGAAGACTCTAAGGGACTACTTTTCTTAGTTAATCAAGACAAGATCGAAAAGAATAAACATAGTCTTGTCAGATGTTTCTTTCGAATTTTAAAGCGAGCTTGAAATACAACAGAGAGTGCTCATTAGGGAGTCTCGAGGGTAAGGTCAAGAATGATGATGCATCAAATGAATGAGGATTTATATCATTATCACGATAGGACTAACAAGGACTCCTGATCCTATAGTCATTACTGACAGGATGGATGCTAATATGCAATAAGGAACTACCTAGGGAATCCATGTAAAGGTAGGCTCTACCACCTAATTACAACACTTCTAGAGCAACAATGAAGTTTCTGTGTCACACTTCGGTGGGGTTGATCCTATGGAAAAGAGAAAAAGACAATGAGATGAAGAAAGTGGAAATGAAATCCTAACTTATATGCAAAAAGTTTGAAAAAATGACTTTTACCGAAGGATACCCAAAAAGTGATGCATCCCAAAAATTACCAAACAAAAAGAAAAAGAGTAGTGGATTGACCAATAAGAAACTCAGAAGTGGAATCAAGTGATCACCAAGGCAGGAAAAATGACAAAGAGTGTCAAAACATGGAAAAAAGGGCCAAAATATTTTATAAATAGAATTTGATAGCTCATTTTATCGTTATAATTCAAAAATTAAGCAAAAGAAAAAAAACTCCTTTCTCTAAAAGAGTTGATTATGGGAGCTTCAGTGGACAAAACGACCTTCTACTTGGACCAAGTAAGTACAAATTTGTCCCTCTTGCATTCCAATACATCCTTCATTCTTTACTTTTATTTTTTTAGGGGGTTCCCTCTCCTAAAAAGAGCATCCCTGCATGTATGCGGGTTGTCCAAGGACAACCCGTGTATGTACTCAAGAAGAAAACAATATGTTTGTGTACATACGTGACTATGTCCAATACAACCCACTCACACCTTTGCAAGCTTTCAAAAATTAAAATGCAAGTACTAACTTCCTCCATTTTTTCATGAAACATGATGTATGTTCACTGGAGGGAGAGGGAGCATGAGGACATTGATCTCTTGGTCGAAGAGGACCATATAGACATCCCCACATTAAAACAATGTGGGCTATGCAAGTATTTCTGGTGTCCATTCATGAGGGCACAACCTAGACTGTTCAATGCTCTTGTGGAGCATTGGCACCTGGATGCAGAGGCATTTATGCTAGAAGGTCAATCACTGACCCCTACGAAATAGAATATCCACTTCTTTACTGGCGTCTCGAGGAGAGGGGAACCAGTCAACTTGAGGACATTTCCCCCTTGGGCCTTTCAACACCGAGGATTATATCTAGGTGCACTGTGAGGCTGACACTGAGAAGGTAGGTTCTCATGTGCTGATACAAAAGATCACCAATTTATCTCTGCATGTGATATCACTATTGATCGAGAAGATTACTGGATCCACAACCCTACATCAAGCCTCTCGAGAACACATGCACTATGCCATTCAATGTCTGGAGGCACACATTTTGTAACAAGCCTAGTTAAATAATTAATTGTCATAGTTAATTATTTGTTTAAAGTATATTAAGTTTAATTAATTAATTAATTGTTATGAATTATTAATTGTTTAATGTATATTAATTAATTAATTAATTAATTTTCTGATTAAATATTTCGTTAATGAATTTGAGTTTAATAAATTCTAATTTATTAAATGAAAACTTAATGTATCGAATGAGGGAACCATTTAAGAGAAAGGGGATAAGGTGGGAGAGTCTTAATGAAAGGGAGAAGGCGGTGAATGAGAGAAGGGGAAAGGAGGATAAGAGGAGAAAAAAAACATTCGAGAGGGGGACTTTTTGGGACTTTTGGAGGAGAATTATTTTTCATATTGGGAGACTGTATTGGAGAATTTTGGGAGATTGGAAGACTGTATTGCTGGTTTTGGCTGGAGAAGCTTGTTGTAGGACTGTTACAAGGGGGCACCTGTTGCTGGGAGTTTTGGGCTCAGGGGCAAGGAATCCTTACGGAATCCTGGAGTTAAGGAGCTAGAGAGGCTCTGTTCCTAGCTGGCTAGGATGTTAGACGGTTTTGGGCAGAGCATCAGGCAGAGTTGGTAGCAGTAGAATCAGTTAGAGGTATGAATTTTCATTATTTTGTTGTATTATGTGTTATGTAATTTATTATGATCTGATCATAAATTTTAATTGTGTTGAATGGTTATGAATGGTTATATGCTGAATAAGGAATTGTAAAGATCTCAGGATAGCACTTCTCTAATTAAATTTATGTTTTATATTATGTTTTATAAGGCTATGTTGGAAAAGACCTTACACATGGTATCAAAGATTTAGTTTAAAATTTGGAACCAAAGGCCCACCTACCCACCCATCCTCTTCACTTTGGATAGAAAGCTAAGCTATGTGTCTTGTAAACAACCTTGAAACTCTCTAAAAACTCTAAAACTTGTTGGCCTATATAGGTAAAATCCTTGAAAAGGGTGATATAAACATAAATAACTAGAGGTATAAATAATATATTTAAGAAAACTTGTAAATCTGGGCCTGAGGGCCAAGCTCCAACTCTAGCTCCACCTAACCTGCAAGCCACACACACACACACACACATATATATATACAGATCTATATACATATGAACAATATGCACATTGAAAAATGAAAAGGTGTAATATTTTACATATTGAAAGTGACAAATAACAAAACAAAACAAAAGTAAAATATATATATTCATAATGCTTCCCCAAATAATTATGCTTTTCCCTTGAACTTCTAAACAGAGGTATAAATAACAGTATATAAAGAAACATATATAAAAGATATTTATTTAAACTATAAAAAAATAAATATACATATATAATATAAATATAAAAACAAAAAAAAATTAAGGATAAAAATAATGGGACTCTTAGCGCCAAATCTCCAAGTTAAACACCCAAGAGCTACATTATGTATCGACAAGAACCTAATTCCATGAGCTATAACAACACAACCATAGGTCAACACACAACTAAACACCAAAGAAAAGGGAAAAGGAAGCCCACATGTGGCAAATACTATGCACTACACGTCAATTTCCAAGCATACAACCGAGAACAAACCTATCAAATGTCAAGTCACAACAACAATTGCCAAGCCCAAGAAGCAAGCACAATTCCCACGAGTCTGCACCCTTATTCTCAACGTGTATTTGAACATCACATAAGAAACCAAGACATAGTAACTGAAACCACTCTTGCCATAGCTATAGCAGTGAAGTAACCCAAGCACCGAATGCCAAGGAAAGAGCCCACAATAGAGAAAAGTGGGGTTTCATTATGAAATCCCACCATCGCCAAGCACTAAGACCATGATACCATCCTTTGCACACAACTCATCTGCGAGAAAGCACCTACACAAGGCGTTGCAAGGAGAGCCCATGGATCATAATTGTGCACTGCGCATCTCAAACCACATGGCTGAGTAAAAAGGGGGGGCACGAAGGCCTAGCTCCCGCTCCATGTGACCTGCAAACAAAACACCCAAAGCCCAATGTTAGCGCCAAGCCCATGAGGACTTACCTCACTTAAAATAAAATAATAAAAACACCAGACCAAATGGTCGAATACTAAGACGTAGTAGGCCTAAAGGCCAAGCTCATAATTCTCAAGCTAACATGCAGCAACCATACAACACATAAACCTTACACAAAGCCCAGCACCAAACCCAGCAAACCTTGCCTTAACTCATCAACCATGCAACACACAAGCTAATGCACCAAAGCCCAGTGGCCAAGACCACGCACCAAGCCACGGAAAAGGATCCCATGAGGGTGCTGGTCCTTGCACTACACAGGCCCAATATCCAATTTACCATAGCGCTCGAGTACCTGCAACAAGGAAACCAAGGTTTAGCAACACATGAAGTCAAGCTAACAAAACACCAATCACAAACCCAGTGCAAGAACACCAAGGACCAAGGCAGATTCACAAGGGTTTTGAGTGCAGTGCTCACATACTCCAAATCGACTGAAGTATGTGAGCCAAGAACCTACAACACAACACAAAACGACTGAAGCCAGGAGCCCACGGGTCGAGCATTGTAGACAATGCGGCCGACTGAGACCAATCACCCAAGCCACGAGCCATCTAACGCCCAACAAGGAGAAGCCATGAGAGAAATACCATGGGCGTAGTGGCAAGAGTAGGAAAGACCTCGTGTGTTGGAGTTAGAAAACGCAGGGGTAAATTCACGATTATGGTTTTTTAGGGTTTGAGTAGTGTTTTCTTTATTATTTTTTTTAACATGCGGGAAAAGAGGGAGGAGTCAAGTGGACATCATGCGAGGACCCACCACAGCTTGATATTTTATTATTATTATTTTTATTTATTTATTTTAAATTATTTTAATTTTTTTTAAATTATTATTTTATTTTTATTATTATTATTTATTTTATTTATTCTTTTTTATTATTATTCTAATTACATTAATTGTATTTTAAATGATAAATTTTAATTTTAATTCTTAATATTAAATAATTAAATTAAATTTTAACTTTATTACAAAGCATTAATAGTAATGATTAATGGATTAATAATAGTGATTAATTAATTATATGACTAATTAATTAAAATATGTAATTAACGTAACATTACGATACTAATAAAATTAATTTTTGGATTAGATTAAATTTTGTTGGAGCAGATGGGTTTTGAACCAGCAACCTATCCACCGAGTATAGAGCTTTCACCAAAAACCGTACACCACTGTGCCATGATAGTAATGATAGGTTAAATGTGTTGATCACATATGAGAGAGTCAGTAGTTTCCTTAGGAGAAAACATCGAGCTTAGAGGCTTTTGACCCTAACCTAGCCACTTCCCCTAAAGAGAGTAATGTTTGTTTACAGACAAGTAAAAAAAACTTACGCCTAACCCTGTTTTCTAGTTAAGTTGCGCAAATGTGAATTGCCCTAGACACTCCTTGACAAACTTTGGTTGATGCAGATTCAAGTATATAGGATGGTTAGAACGAGAGGAAATCAAGGCAGAGGGGCATCGATGCAGAGATCGCCAGTGCCACCACCACCAACACCTAAATTAGCTCTCATTTTGCGCTCTTTAGAGGCCATAAATGAGACTTTAAAGGGGCATTAGCCAGCAGGAATCGAAGTGGAATCCCCACCATATGAAATGGGTAATCCTGAAGCATCGAGGGATTCAGGGGGAGGGCCTCCACCTGAAGACATCACTAGAGAACTGCAGAAGATCAAACTTCCAGAGTTTGTTAGGGGTCGTGCCAGTGAACATGCAGAGGCATGGTTGGAAGGCATGACAAGGTGTTTTTCCTTAAGAGACTATGCATCCACATCAAAGGCGAAGATAGTGATTTTTCAGTTGAGAGACAGTGCCCTAAACTGGTGGGGCATCCTGGAGAGGCAACTGCACCTTACCCTGGACACTGTCTCTTAGGAAATTTTTGAGGAGAGGTTCCGAAGGAAATATCTACCAACTTACTATGAGGAACAACAGGTGGGAGCATTTCATGCTCTAGTACAGGGAAACATCACCGTAGAAGAATACGAGATCAGGCTTATGGAATTGGTCAAATATGTTTCATACATGGATAATGATCAATGACAGGTAGAATGCTTTGTCTATGGGTTAAACCCTAAGATAAGGGCCATGGTGCGTATGTGGAAACCGTCTTCGGTAGCGGAAGCAGTAGAAAATGCACGTTATGTTGAGGAACACATGAACTTAAATGGAGGTATGAGGTCTCCCTTTCCACATCGTCCTGGATTCATGGGGAAGGACCCTAGGACCTTCTCCAAGGGAGGGAGCTCCAGACCACCTCCATATGGTAATAGAGTCGCACCAAGGATAGTCGCCACAAGTATTTCAATGGCAGCGAGTGCAGTATCCCATTCCTCACCAATGACACAGGTAGGTCCATGACCATCTCAGGGAGTAGCTAGTAGGGGCAGGGGTTCTAGGAGAAGGAGCTCATTTCAGAGACCATCACATAGCAATGTGCAGGTTCCATATCATGTTACATGTTGGGAGTGTGGAGGACCCCATTACCAGCGTGACTACCCAGAGTTACAATCAGGATTTGTGCATAGAGAAGGAAAGGCCCCAATGGGAAGAGCAAGTGGTATCCACCAGATTTATGCATCAGTTAATAATCACCAGGAAGAATATCAATCCACGGTGGTGGAGTTGTCAGGTACGCTAAATCATATCAATATTAAAATTTTATTTGATTATGGTGCTACAGATAGTTTCATTTCACCATCTGCATTAGAAAGGAGTGGGTTGGCAGCCTACGAGCATGATGAATTTAAACAAGTTGAGATGGCTTCGTGGGAAAAACAAGCGGTAGGACCTAGCATTAATAATTGTCTAGTGGACCTGGGAGTGTGTACTACCAGGTTGAAGGTATATGTCACTGCTCTTGGGACGTATGTCCTAATCATTGGAATGGATTGGTTAGAAGCACATCGAGCTATGGTAGACTGTTTTGCAAAAAGGGTGCTTTGTGTTGACGATAAAGGAAGGCCAGTAGAGATCCACAGTGTACGAAGAAAGGTGTCTCTATGCTTTATCTCAACTATGAAGGTTAAGTGATGCATGAGGCAAGGGTGTCGACTTTATGTCGTTGAAGCAGTGAATGAAAGGAAAGGACCCTCCTTGGAACAATACCTGGTATTGTCAGAATTTAAGGATGTTTTTCCAAATGAGTTGCCAGGATTACCTCTTGAGAGGGAGCTTGATTTTACTATTGAGCTAAAACCTAGTGCAGAACCAATTTCCAAGACTCTGTATAGGATAACAGCGCCAGAACTTTGTGAGTTGCAGATGCAGTTGAAAGAGCTAGTTGACTTAGGACTAATAAGGCCTAGTGTCTCAGCTTGGGGTACACTAGTAATCCTTGTGAAGAAGAAGGATGGTTCATTACGACTGTGTATAGATTACAGGGACTTCAACCGGGCTACATTGAAAAATAGGTACCCAATGCCACGGATAGATGATCTCTTTGATCATATGAAAGGAGCAATGGTATTCTCAAAAATTGATTTGCGATCAGGGTATCACCAGTTAAGGATTAAGGAAGGCGATATTCTTAAAACTACCTTTCGAACTCGGTTTGGGCATTATGAGTTTGTTGTAGTACCTTTTGGATTTACCAATGCACCAGCAGTATTCATGAGCCTCATGAACGATCTATTCTGAAAGTACTTAGACTGCTTTGTACAAATGTTTTAGATGATATCCTCATCTATTCCACGAACGAAAGAGAACACGAGGAACACTTGTGAGTGGTGTTGTCTCGCCTTAGAGAGAACGAATTATATGTGAATTTGTCTAAGTGCTCCTTCTTCCAGAAAAAAATTCACTATTTAGGTCATATCAGGGTGAAATCACGAAGGTGGGTTACACTTTCGTGACAATCAGGTGTCCAGAATTCCGAAAAACATTTTTTCGGCCGAACTAGTAATATTTTTCGGTGGAAAGATATTATTTTCAGTCGAACTATTTTTCGGCTGAAAACATAAACGTCAAATCGAACGGTGCAATAACAGCCCCCTCGATTTGCATGTAGAAATTTGGTCGAACGGATTTTTTTTTTTCCGGCAATAATTTTTCGACCGAACAATTGTTCGGCCGAACTATCTTTCGGCCAAAAAGTAGTTCGACCGAACTATTTTTCGGCCGAACATTTGTTCGGCCGAACTATCTTTCAGCCGAAAGATTGTTTATATATTACAGACACATCAACTGTGGAATGTTTTTCTCAAATTTGTTTTCGTGAGGTGTATGCCGTACCGGTCGTGTTGTATGTCGTGCCTGTCATGAGTGTATGCGGTTCCTGTCGTGAGGTGTATGTCGTTCCTGTCGTGAGTGTGTCATGTCGTATGCCGTGCCTGTCATGAGGTGTATGCCGTGCCTATTGTGAGTGTGTCATTCGCGGTTTGCTGTGCCTGTCGTGTGTTGATCTGTATGCTGTGGTTGTCACCAGGACATGAGCACAGCTGTGGTTGTTGCCGAGGAGGTCGTCGGGACGTGAGCGCAGCTGAGGTAAGCTTCGGTTATTAACAATAATTTTCAACAAAAGTTTAGGCTATTTGTGAATGTATTCTTGAGTTTGTAAAGTATGGAAGAAAGGTACCTGAATCACTTCTATCCAACACAAATATAGACTAGCCCAGCCACATAACGTGTGGCTGATGAACGCCGATAGGCGACAAAGACAACAAAGTTAAAATGGTTTTTTTAATTCTTGTGAAACAATCTAGTAATTATAAGTTTATTTAAAAAAATAGGTTTATAAAAACATTTTCATCACTTAAATTAACCAAAAACTAAAAAAGATCTAAACGGTGTATTCCCAGCGGCTTATTTTTCCCATAAATTGACCTCGCAAACCCTAAAGGGAATACCACCATTACCACTTTCCATGATTAGACAAACTGACTAATATGTTAAATAGAGAAAAAGAGCATTGAAAATCCCGTAAAGGAAAGACCACCTTCCAGCCACTATTCGATTTTACTGATAGAAATGGTAGAAATAAAATGAAGATAGAAGGCTCGGATGAACTTCAGCTGAAACAAATTTATTGAAAACAGTAAAAAGGGAAATTTTATTTTAATTTATTCCCTACCGGCACATCATAAACACTCCTCACTCATCGCTAGTTGTGCACTACTGATCCAGAGCTCTGGTTGAAATAGATCTATTGAAAACAGTAAAAAAAAATGAAGTTATTTTAATTTCTCTAATCTAGGGTTTGAACTGAAATAGGAATGTGTGCTTACCAGAAACAATTTGAACATTTATGTGTAGCTTAATTCTTTTGATATTGCGTTAAAGCCCTCGATCTCAGGATTGACAGGACATCAGTGAAATTGGCCCTTTTGTCCTCTTCAATTCATTCAAGGTTCCAATATTATCCTGTTAGTGTATCTTACGGACCATATTGAAGTTGAGCTATATTCTCAAGCTTAAAAATTGTTGGTATCAATTCATTCAATGTTCCAATTTTATCCTGTTAGTGTATCTTACCGACCATATTGAAGCTGAGCTATATTCTCAAGCTTAAAAATTGTGAATTATGAATTATGGAACATTATGAAAATTTTCTATGAATTTTGTATAAATAGTTAGACAGAATTTAGATCTGAATCAAGATATTTATGTATTGATATGTATTATGTGGACTCTATATTTTTTATAATGGTAATACAATGTGTTTTGTTTAATGCGTCTATCATGAAATAATCTAAAACTGAATCAAAAGAGATAAATCTAGGTAATTATCTTATGTCAAAACATTATGAAAATTTTCTATGAATTTTGTATAAATAGTTAGACTGAATTTAGATCTGAATCAACCTATTTATGTATTGATATGTCCCTATAGAAAATGGCACTCATCTTGTATTTCAAAATGTAAAAAACCAACAAGGTGGCCTATAATGAGTGAAACATCCTATT
>CBVK0100603529.1:0-16732 GCA_900067695.1 Picea abies | reverse complement strand
TGAGAAGAATATAGTTTGTTGGGCATTTTTGGTAACGCACGGTAGATAGGAGGTCGTTACACAAATTAAACCACTCACAAATCTCCATATTAAGCCATTCTTCCAAGAAAATACTTTAATCTATGAAAGATCACAAATGTAACATCCCACTCTTGCGAGTACATGTTATTGACTTATTCTTTGAGGACACTTGAGTGCAAGTGATCTGGTTATAGTATATGGTTATCTGTTTCTCTTATGGATTCTTATGATGATGTTGATGGATTCTAATTTATGTTATTTGATATATTCATGTTGAAAGATGTTATTGATGAGTTTCATGAGTGTGCGGGACACTTGACAGATTGTTGATGTTGAGGGCATGAATGGACCTCCATGTTCTCTAGATTGAGTCGGTGAGTGGATTGTATTGGTTTGAGTAATTTATTTATGCATAGGTGATATATGATCTTTTATAGTATGATTTTATATATGAATCATTGACATTGTTTCATTGATGGATGCAGGATAACATTTACTTGCTAATATAACTCACATAAGGAGTAGAGGGGCCATACACATAGACCAAATATTGAGGAAGAGGTGTGGCAGAGTACATGTCACATCCCAATAACACTCTGGCCATGGCTTGAATTGTAGGTTAACGATTACCTAGTTTAAGAGGTCCACGATATCATGAGGGTAGACTGAGACAGTCACTCACGAAGATTTCTAAGGACCACAAAATAAGGCAATGTCCTTATTCCTTAGAACACCTTAGTCTCTCACAAGGTCGCCTGAATGGAGTGCTAACTCCAAGGATTGGAAAACTATCAAAACCAGTCAAAGGTGAGTGGCACCATTGCATCACAGAGTGCATCTTGAAGGGCATGTCACATAAATAAAATTTGGGTCAATGACTCTAGGTGGCCTAGAAAACCTTGAGACAATAATTAAACCTTGTGAGATCTTGAGCATCATCAGATCAATTAATTAATTAAAGAATGAAATCATTAAATTTAAATCCCAAATGAAAGTTGAATCCTATTTAAAATTTAAGCCTAAGTATAAGCTTGGTGAAAATACAAAACTAAATTACAAATTAAATAAAAGAGGAAAATCAATTCAGTAAATTAAGAAAGATGAAATAAGTCTAAAGAATTAATACAGCACACATGTATGCATAAAATACCAAGTTGGAATTTAAAATAAGAAATGAATAAAGAATAAAATAAAGTGTGCACATAGAAAGGTATCTGAAGTCTAGTTAACACTAGTCTAACTAGAGAAGAATCATATTTTAACTCAACTCATTTTTAGAAACGCATCAGTCATTAATTGAAAATAAGGGGAATAAAGACACAACTAGGAGTGATTTAAAGGAGAGCTTTTAGTAAGGGTGAGGGAAATTGAATTTAATTAAAAATATCAATCAATTGTGCAAGAGAGATGTGTCATTAAGGAAAATCCTATAAAGAAAATGGAAGAGATGTGTGTTATAACATTAAAATTCAATATTCATGGATACATGGCCTTGGCCCTCTTACTTGCATATTTGTCCAAGGAGCTGTTGAGTAGATCTTCTTAAAAAACCATTTTTTCAAGAAGGTATTCACCCTAAAACACTACAACCCATGTACATACACTTGTTCCATGATAGACAACCTGCATACATACGCTTGCTGCATAATATGCAACCCGCGTATACCTCCAAAAGTTGAAAAAATTGAAATTTTTCAAGGAATTCAGTGAAATTCACGGTCTATTGGAGGTTTTCCAACCAGTTCACCTTCTATAACCCATCCCCCAACTAAATAACCATCATTTTTTCATATAAAATGAGGTATTGGGGTATCATTTCAACAACAAGAATAAGAATGGGGAAACTCTGCCCAATTTCACTTCCCTTCCTTGCCCAAGATTTTGCTACCTTTGGTGAGATATTGCCTAACCATTCCCTCTTCATCCTCTTCTTCTTACATTCAATACATTCCCTTCCCTTGATGCGATCAGAAGATTGAGAGAAAAGTATTATTGAAGGTGCACTTGGAGCACTATAAAGAGGAGCCTGGACCAGGTTCACAGAACAGTGGTTGACACAGATTGTAGGTTTTAGTCTTTGTTTGATGAATAAGAGAATCTATTTTCCCTATCCCAAATGATGATGTTTTTTGTATGTTCTTTGATTTATACATAGAATTTTATATTCAACTCTAAATCATGAATAGAAATAACATGCTTGTAGTCCTTGTTTTCCTATTTTTAGATGTAGGTCATCCTTGGGAGGAGACTTGCAGTCTTTGGAACTATAGAGCTTGATGAGATTATCACTAGATGTGGGATAAAAGGTATAGTTACCGATATTCTCTCTTATTTCTTTATTTCCATTTGTTTTGGTATGGTTGGGGTAGAGTTGAAAATATATTGAATTTTATATGATCATTCACTTTGGCTATATCTTAAACCCTGGTATAGTTAAAGGGGGGATTTTCCCACTAGCAGAACTGACGACCATATTGGGGATCTCTCAAGGGTTTTTTTAGGGGGTTTTGGGTTGATTGGTTTGTTTTTGTTTTCCTTTCAATTTTCAGACAATTTTACTGAGTATTTCAAGGGGTTCTTGTCACCTCCAAGGTGCATACCAACTTTCCTTCCCTATAAGTCGACATAGTCTTTTTTTTTTTGAAACGAATTGGAGGTGTATGCACCCTATTTTCGGTCAACCCACGTACATATGTGATCTACACAGTAAACAACCTGTGTACATATGCAAGTTGTTGATGCAACATCCCATGTCTTTGTTTCATGAATGTGTTTTTAATAAAGAGGGATTTTGCCTCTTTCCTGATAGAAGTTCATACTTCTCAGGGATTTCTTGAATTAGCTAGATTCTTTTTATGTGGCCATAGCTTGGGTATAGGTTCCAATTTACTTGTTTCTTTAGTCTTCTTGTGTTTTCTCTAAAAGGTTTTGAGCAAGTTGTTAAGTCTTAAATCCACCTTTTGGTTTCTTGGTTCAATCCATGTGATCCACAGTGGGTTGAAGGTCTTTACCATTCTTGTTTTCAATTTTATTTTTGTCCTTTATTACTTGTTTTGAAAAAACAAAAATGTTTACTTCAGTTTTTTCTCTCTAAAGTGGTTCAATGAAAAAAAATCATTTTCTTGCATTTAATTTTGGTAAAGTAGTTAAAGTTGTTATTTGAAACAGGAAAAAGAGTCTTTATTTCCAAGTTTTTTTCAATTTCCTGAAGCATAAGTAGTTTTTAGTCAAGTGAAAACAAGTTTTAGGATTGATTTATTTACAATATATTGAAATATCATTTAGAAAATTTGAATTTACAAAGAGTCATTTACAAGGTTTTCTTTTAATTTCAATGTAAGTTTTCTTTCAAGTGATTTAAATCTCTCCTCCTTATTCGTCTCTTTATAAAACCATTAGTTTCACTACCATACCTTTTGAGTAAATCAAGCCTTAAAAATAACACCTAATCTAAAATACATTAGAATTTCCTATTTGTAGGGTTCACAAAATAGTTTAGGGTTTTAGGGCATTGAATTAGGTGTGAAGAGGAAACTCTTCAAGACCACTTTAAATAAAACATTTGAGTATGAGTTAGGGAGTTCTTTAAGTCCAGTGTCGTAATATTTAGTCAGGATCCCCCTCTAACACTAGGGATAAACATGAGGTCATGTGAGGAAAGGTAGAGGAGATAACCCCTATGAAGTTGGACTAAACATAGTGGGGATTGTATATTGATGGTCTTCTCAGGAACAATAACAACTACATTTGCCTATTGAGCTTCGTGGACCTTGAATTTGTTCAATATACTCAGTAATCTTCCATACCATTTGTTTTTGATACCCTTGAAGTTCTTCAGACTTGTTATCTTGCTCATTACGATCTTCCCAACTATCGATTGTACCCTCCTAGTAACTGACTACGAGCTAGTAACCTAGTTGCCCATATTTTACGGACTTACATAGGTGACTGTGGGGGTATACCAAGGTATCTAGGGAGGAAATTAGATTGCAATTCACAGAGTATACCCATAGGGTGATTCCTTGTTCGAGTTCCACTTACACCAGTTAGTTTTTCTAGTGTCGATTGGCGTAACTATCCTTCCCACTAGATAGTTGACTGCTTAATTTATATTTAGGAAAATTTTTACTATGTGCTTTATGTTCTACACTAGTCAAGCCTTACTATGTCATTTTATCATTTAAAAAAGTGGAAGATTAACAGCTTTGTCGGTCATGAAGGCTTTAGGGCCTATCGTCAGTTACTTTCAAGCCACCTCTACCACCATTGAGGTAAAGACTTGACCAAGAAGTGTTGTTCGAAGCGCCCGGGCTATAGGAAAATGTGCCCAAGCCTACCCCACAAGGAGAGTTTATGACTATGGAGGAACCTAACATTTATTGCCTTGAGGCAAAGGTTCCCAGTCTAGCTAACCCTTCGATTACCCACTAGTTGGTGTCTATCTTGATTCATGTCGTCCCTCACAAAGTGACATATTCTAAGTGCCAACTAGCCCTACGAGAAACAATGGAATGGAATGATACTACTTCATTCAAGAGTCCTCATACTCTCATTACGACTACTACTACAAGGGGCATTTTACCTCATCTCCCACCTTCGCCAATCAAGACCACACTGGCCTCGATTCCCTCAACTTCATGCAATGGTTAGATACCTTTATCAACTTCGAGAAATCCTTTGTTTACTAAAATTGCGGCTGACCCTCCTTTCTCATATGGGATGCCCGACTTTGATACCAAGTAGGTTATTACTTATTATACCTTACAAACCATGGATCTGGGGGCTGGGAGCTCGAATGCTACCATGCAAGGGTATACCAGGGGCACCTCTATCCCTTTTAATGCTATCCCTTATGGTGGGGGTCATATACCTCCTCCACCCGCTTTGCTCAGTGTTGTGTTTCAGCAACCAATAGGGCCAAATGCTAATTATAGCCTTTTTGGTGGAGGTAGTTTAGGACCTTTGTCTTATACAACGTCAATGGGATCTATGTCGTTCTCTTTGTTTGGTGCATTTGGAAACAATGATTTTTCTTTGGATACTGTATTGGTTGGGGGAAAACATAGTTTTGGTCAACAAAACCTAGTGCAAGGTACCATTCTATCACAGGTAGCAAGGACTGGACTTTTCTCCACACATATTCTTTGTAATCCTTGGCATGTATCGGTTACCTCACAAGGGATGTCGGTCAGGTGCAACCCCTTCCATACACAATGGAACCCTGGACAAGGCTCCATACACATGCCCATCAAATCGGCTAGGGGCATCCCCTTCCAAGGTCCTTGGAACACAATGCAGGGAGATCGGCTAGGGGCATCCCCTTCCAAGGTCCTTGGAACACAATGCAGGGAGCAATCCTCGCACAAGCTATGTCATCCAATTTTGGGAGTCAATTGATGATACCCCAACAAATGCAGTTACCCTATGTTGTTCAAGGCCACAATTTCTACCAGAACACTAGCCAACAGTCCAAATTTTCTTGCTGACCTGGTACTAGTCTAACTCTAGGACGCTCTTTTCTTGTAAATAGTTCACAGCTGAAACTATCGTTTATGGCAATGCTACATCTTCCAGACTTGTCGATATTAATGAATGGTCCAATTTTTCATGATCTACATTGGCCACCCATGCCGACTAAGTTTCTTTCATATATTACAAAATTTGAGGGCAAGCCTTATGAAGATCTAGGTGATCATCTGAAGAATTTTCGTTTATGGTGCTCGTGAAACTCGTTGAAGAATGACTTTTTCCAATTGCTCCTTTTTCAACGCACTCTTATAGGGGGTGCGGAAAAATGGTATATTGAACTCGATTGCTCGAGGTACTCTTACTTCAATGAATTGGCAATGGTATTCTTGAACCATTTCCAGTTACCTATGAGATACGATGCCAACACCGAATTGTAGGCCAACTCTGAGAAAACCAAGGGTGACCACATATCTGATCATATCCAAGAGTGGTGGCGTAGAAAGATCTTAATTAAGGTCAAGGTTCCTCTTTCTTTCTTTCTTGAGTGGTTCTTGAAGTCTTCAGTGCCCTGTGTATCCAACGACGTAGTGACTTCTGGAGTGTTTTCAAAAGAGAAGGTGATTATGAGAGACCAACAAGTTGAAATTATCTACTCTCAATATAGCATGCTCTACGAGATATTTCCAGATGCACCACGGTCTACTCTTGATAAGGCCAAGAAAAAGTATAGACCCCATGACAACGGTATTGTGGTATTATCACAAAGAAATTCCACAAACCTGTTGTAGAATCGATTGCAATAATTGTCGATACAACAGACTATGGCCAATCAAAATTTGAATTCAGTTGTTTCCCCTACCCAAATTTTAGATGTAAACAATGTGCATTCGACGAGTCCCAAGGTGAACCAATAGCCCAAGGGAAATAAGAAACAATGGAATAAGAAGTGTAAAGGGGACAAAAAGGCTAGCAATAATGTTGGCGGGGAAAAAACGGAGAAGAATTCCAAGTATTCGTGTAATATCTGGATGGAAGACCCCCTGACTCATTTGTGCCCTCATCTTGTAGAAGCCTAGAAGATATTAGTGCAATAATAGCCTATTGTGTTGATGAACCCTTTTCCACAAGGGAAAAACATGGCTCAAGCTTCCGCATTCACGAGAATGGAAAGGGGCAATCAAGGACCCCCCATGCCTACCAATAACAACATGCCCGCAAATATTTACATTATGAATGCCCAGGTGTTGGTAGCCAACATTTTTGTCGATTTTTATCACAATTAAAATCACCACAAAGAGATTATATAATTTTGTAGCTGCCACCTCCTTACATTTATAAACGCTTATGTTTATGAGATTCTTGGTGATTATTGAGCTAAATTTATCTCTATGAGTTTTCGTCTAAATTTTCGTTTGTTTTGAAATTCATGACTGTAAGCATAAATTTCAATAAAAAATTGGTAATGATTCTGTAGTTATATTTCCTAACTAATAATTTTAACTTTGAAGGCACCCATATGTTGCTAATGTTCAAGTTTTATAAATTCATTGATTAAATTACCACCACAATCTTTATGTTATGGGAAATGGCTCTTAGGTCTTCACCCCCTTTGGTTGCTTGTATCTCTAAAATTAAGTTATCACAGCATGGCAATCTCCAAACTTCCTAGTCTTTGGGCCATTTTAGTCTTCAAAAATCTCTCTTTGCTACTCATTTATTGGAAGCTAAAACCTACCTCATGTGATATAATTTTTTTCTATTGGACAGTGGCCATGGCCCTTGTGGTTCTAATCAAGTTGAATGGTTGTCAATATCTTCTTGCCCAAAATGATGCCATAGATCATTTGAAGGCTCAGGGTTGGGATATCTTCCTCAGGAAATTTTAAGGTTACAATCTTGTTGTCACACAGGCCTTTGCAGAGACATTTGATGGGTTTAGAACCAAGCTCAGGGATGTACAATTGGAGGTCACATAGGAATTTGTAGCCCAGGCGACAGGACTCCCACAAGAAGGTGAAAAGTGGTTTAAAAAATCCAAAATGGAGGATGTTCCATGGAGCTTGTCATGGACTCTCGTGAGTCTACCTGCTACCCTAAAGGTATTCCAATTAACCTCCTGAAACCCCGCTGGCATGTCCTCATTTTAATTTTGAAACAGTTTATCACATCTGAAGGCTGATACGGTTTGGTTTTTTAATACCACGTCTAAATTCTCATGTTATTCATAGGGTTTGATTTGAACATTTCATTCTACTTGTTAATGATCCTATATATAATGTCAAAACTCTATAAGCGACAAAGCATAAAATCTTTGTCGATTCTTTTTCATCACAGGCTCGTTAAAATCCTGTTGCTATCACACCTATCAGAAATAAAGGACAATTGGGAGAGTTTCCTGAGCCGAAATGGTTTTTCCCAGGCCGACAGTTTCCTGAGCCGAAATGGTTTTTCCCAGGCCGACAATATAGTGAACCTTCCTTTAAATGTAAATCCCAATTTTTATAGTCCCGTGACTGAAAGTTAGGGTATCAATTCACCTAATGGCTATGAAATTAATGAATTTGTGCCTATTTCTTTGAAAACCCCATGTTTAAGAAATCAAAATGCATGTTTTCACACAGAAAATCATTGGAACGGGTGGTGGGAGAATTAAAAGGAAAATCTTCCCCTATGCTTGAGAAAGAACCTAATCAAAACCCTAATGATAAACCTACTGTAAGGAAAATTCGTAAGAGTAAGAAAAAGAAAAGCTTAGATTTGAATTTTATGAATAAGAGGTCTAGTCGATTTATTTATATGAGTTTAAGGAATCAGAAAAAGGATCATTTGAGCTATGTCCCTATGATCGAGTTCAATGATCATTGTCCATATCAAGAGATAAATGATTTCCTGACTCAGGAAAATCTGAACAACCAATATCCCGTGAACGAAACTACTGCCCAAGTTGAACAGTATGACTTCGTTTCTATATTACCCCCATGTCTGAAAGTCCAAGAAGTTTTTTCTATAATTAGTCATGACTTGAAACAATCCACAAGGAAGCACAAAATACGTGTTCCTGAATACATTTCACATCAGTTTGTCATTGCACCAGTACATTGTGACAGTTGCTTAGATTCGATAGAACGCTATTACATGGATATTTCATTGTTACGGGCTCAAGGAAAATGTCTATCTACTCAGAATTATCTAATGGAATGAGAGAAACAAGAGTTGAAAGAACAAACAAAAAGAGCAAATAAAACACCCAAGAGATTCAGTAATATAATCATCAAAAATACAACCAACTTTAAAGCCATCATAATTTTGGAACTGTGTGATCCTTCATTTTCTATTTTATAATGGTAAAAATGATTTTGTTTGATTTTATTTCATTCTATTATGAAAAATCAAAATAGCGATATTTAATTTTTGTTTCCTTTGTTAATAATAAGACTAGCTAAAAAATCTATGATTCTGTAGCCAATCTATTTCTGAATATTAGTTAGCATTATTTTTTTAATATCAAATTTCTTTTTCTATCTATAGGAAGTTGGTGATTATGATGTTGATTACATGGAGAAAACATATTGGATCATACGCTCTATTATTCAACAGTTTCTTTCTTTTATGTTGATAAAACTTTATTATTATTTTGACAAACCAACTCATACACTAGTGGTTTCTAGTTTTACTATTTTTGTAATACTATCTATTTTGGGGGGATTGCACTCTGTCATGCATGAAAAGGATATGTGAATCCTAAGATAGTTTAAATATTGGTCACTCTTAGTAGTGAAGACATCATTTGACTGGGATACATTATGGACATATGCTTTTGAAGAGTGATATGGAGAAGTTGCTCACCATTTGGCTTTAGACCTGTGTGATGCTTACCCCATCATGTTTTGCATCCACCTTATGAAATGTTATTATGTTTGATTCAGCTTTATTATGGTTATCGTATGGTATTTCATATTATTAGGTATTTTTCGTGATGTCTGTAAATTTTTTTTCCCTTTTACATCTGTGATCAATCTTCCCTTTAATTATTGTTGAATTTATTCTAGATATTAAATGATGGATTACAAGAACGCTTTGAATTGAGTTTTCTCTCTTTATAAGTATTGATTATCATAAGATCATAAGATCTCCATATTTATCATTATGTTGTTATGTTCTTGCTCCAATGCATCTATGAGTTTGTTCTGGAAGAATTTGCTCTGTTCTGTTATAGGTTCCCTCATACACAAGACAGTTAGGAGCTTGAATTACACAAGGAGATAAATTTAGTTTAGTCAATTAGTTACAAGTTAGTTTACTTGTCATTTAGTTAAGTTATTTATTAATGAAATAAGAATAGCTTGGATTGGCTTTGATTGTTTATATTTTCTTATTTCAATTATATTTGATTAGCATTTGTTAATGTTAGACTTTTAAATATTCAACAGAAAATAGAAAAATGTGTGTGATTTCTTTATCTCTTTCATAAACACATTCAAAAACATGTGTTTCCCAAGATATCCAGTAAATCTTGCAAGTTGTATATATGTTGTCCATAATCATATGCACATATTCATGTTTCTATTTTGACGCTTGTAAATTATTAAACTTAGTATAATAGGTTTATAGATTAGTTTCATTTCTTTTATTATTTTTAGGATTTTAGTTGGCCAATGGGGCCATTAAACACGTCAGGTCATTTCATTCCAAAAGGCTTGGGTTATTTAGACAACCCCGGTCCAGATTTGACCTTCTATTTGACGGTGTGTCATTTACGCCCATCAAAAAATGGTGCTAGAAGGAGGGATTGAACCTCCAAGGTAAATTTAATGATTAAATTTTTTATCCCTCATCCTATCATAATTCCAGATTTATAAAATCTTCTTTTGTGTCATATTGAAAGGCACTGGAAGGTAGGCCAAAATGACAAGATGGCCTTGCGGGAGTCTTTATCTCCAATGTATTTAATTCCCCATGGCTCCCCAAATCACTGTGTTGGAGCATGCTTTCCACTTCTCATTACCTCATATTCCCAACGAGACAGTCTCTCACTTGTGCAAACTCACCTTTGATGGTGGGCGGGGATATATCTGCTAAAGATGATATTAACAATTTTTGGTGTAAATGCATCAAGCATGATATTTTTGATTTAAAGGTTTTATGTAGATTGTTTTATTTTACTTTTAGAGCTCGAATTAAACATTGGTTTGAGTCTTTTCCAACATATCACATTTTCTATTGGTTTCAATTTGTAGAGGAATTTTTAGATTCTTTTGCAAACTATGATTAAAATAAATTATGTGAATAACTTTAGACTTTACTAATCAATGGCAATTCATCTCCAGAAGGATTTTCAACAAGAATCCGTCATTTTCTCTATAAATTTAATATTGATGACATGTCATTTGTACTAAATATCCTCTATGATGATGGCACCCCTTTCATCCAGTCATATTCAATCATGAATGATGAATCAATTACAAATCTTATAACTCAATTGAGAGAAGAATTTTTTTCACAGGATGAGAAGAATCCATCCAAAATTTTTGAACAAGCAAGGGAGGTAGAATCTATTGAAAAGGTTCTTACAGACAATCAAATTGGTTTTTCCTCTGAATCGTTGTATTCTTAGTCCTCGACCATCATGGAAGAATATTTGATGTTGGGTCAAGGTGAATGTCATCATTATTCTAACTCTTTCTCTAATCAGTATGTAAATTTAGTTATTGAAGAATACATGGTGATGAAAATGATCTTAATCTTTATAACATTCCAATGACACTAATTAGAGATGTAAATCTTCAATTTCAAGAAGAAACCTTAAACATTCATCCACAAATCATACCTTATGCACATGCAAGATTAGATGTTTGTCATGAAAGTTTTGAATAACCTATCATACAACAGGCAAATTTAGACAATCATATTATGTTGAAGGATTTATCACCAAAACAGAGTAAAAGTTTTAAGGAAATCGAAGAGGAATGTCTTGAGAATAGCATTGTTAAATATCATGGCTCAAGAGATTCTTTTCATGTGGTTATGTATGATTCCTTTTACACTTTATATCCCAATCTCTTCTTAGATTCTAATGGAATTGATACTTTACCCATAGTATCTTACTCTTTGCCATCACAATCAAATCTTTTCGATATGCCAAGATTTGGTAAAATTAATTCCAAACATAACATTTATGAAATCATATTTGATGCTCTTTCATTTTCATCACTCACATGGAAAAAGGACATGTTGCAAGATGATTTTACACAATTTATTTTTGAAAAAGACAATGCACTGCAAGATGATTTTACACAATTTATTTTTGAAAAAGACAATGCACTCATTCTTATGCAGATCAAATATTCTACATTGCATATTCATTATTTAATTAGTTCAAATTTTAATGTTTATGATTCACATTTTGAAACGATCAATATTATCAAAGGAAGAATTCAAACCAATCATCTAATTGATGTCATGAATCCTCTTATGACGTTTTCCCCATTGATATATCCATTTCATCAAAGTCATATTTTTCATCCTAATTTTTATGACAGGATTTCAGAATGGTTGGAGGATTGATATATAAAGAAGTTTCAAAAGAATGGTAAGGTTGTGCTTGATTTGTTTTTTAATGAATATATAGGAGGTAAGCATGACATATTTCTTTTGTATCTGCAAATACTACATTATTTTGTGCTAATTTTTGAATTTCTATGCCTTGTAGGATTGAAGATGTTCTTGTGGATGCACTGGAAATACGATTTTACTTAGTGTTTTGATCTATTTTAGTAGTTTAGAGTAGGTTTAGGAGTAGGTTTCCTTTAGTTTTATTTCTCACTATTTATGTTTGTAATAATTCAGTTATGAACACAAGTGGGAACACCAAGGGGACCATAATATGAATTTTGTCAAGGAATTCCACTTTAAATCTTTTTCTCTCTTCTTTGTGTTGAATATTTATGTTCAAAAATGCAGTATCATCATGAAAATTTTAAATGGAAAGTAAAGAGATAAGTAAATTTAAACTATCAATTCAACCCTGACCTGAGGTGCCATGAGTAGCAATGCACTCATATTAATAAGGATTTTTGTATTCCCTTTTAGTCTCTCAAGAGATTTTTCTCTTGATGATTTCAGATCCACCCTCTTGTAAATTGTTTAGTTTTAATTTTCTTTTCTTTTTTTTTTCTTTTTTATTTTGGTTCTTTTCATTTTGCTTGATTTTGATTTATTTTCTAGATGATTATGTATGAATCATCGTTCATTTCTTGAAGGGAATCATAATTTCTATTTATTAGTAGTAGTTGATAATAGTTCAAGCACCTAAACGGTAAGTGATAAACTCAGATCAACGGAAGTAAGCTTCTAGCCAATTATTGTTTCTGGTTTCTCATTAAAATCACAAGAATACGCAATTATCCTTAACAAAATTCTAACGTCGTCCTTGTTTTAATGAGGACAAATCAATTGTTATTTCCAATCCTAGAGATGATTTCTTGACATAATCTAATTGTTTAAACCATGATGAAAGTCATTAGAACAAAAAAATGATTCTTAAATGATCAATATTTTCATTACCAAATTATTAGATCTTCAGTATCACCCTGCTCTCTTAAATATCATGAAGTTTTTGATAATTTATAAACAAATTTTAGAGAGTTGGAAGCACCATAATGTGTGGGAATTGTATGTAAACTCATCTGAACACTGAACAGGTCTTCTGGCAATCGGTGAATCCACACATGATGCCAAGGAAACTTTGTCGGGGTGTTGAATAGTCCTACTAACAGTGAAGCAATGTTGAGTTTAAGAAGATCCTCATGTATGTCTTTTAATTTGATCAAGTGTGAATATTTTTTTGTCATGAATGGACAAATCTTGGATAGGATAGAGGTACTAGAGTTGGTTGAATGACATCCATGCTGAGGTTATTGACGCCGACTGGCAACAGTGGCCCTATAGACAATATCGAAGTCATCTGTATAAACATCACTACACCTATGATCTAAACAAGATACTCGATTACAATTTTAGACAAAAATGTAGTCAATGTTATGATTGTGTTATGTTCTATGTTATTGTCGAAGTGCTTGATTTGTCGTTAACTATCTCTTAAATTTATTCCATTTGTTCCCCCGATATAAATTTTGGTGATGCAAAGATAATTGTTTTACCCAACGTGTTTCCATTGTTGGAAGCCAACAATTCTGTCGATTTTTATCACAATTAAAATCACCACAAAGATATTTTATCTTTCTATAGATGCCACCTCCTTATATTTATAAACGCTTATGTTTCTGAGCTTCTTTGTGATTATTGAGATAAATTTATCTCTATGCGTTTTTCATTTAAATTTTCGTTTATTATTGAGATAAATTTATCTCTATGCGTTTTTCATTTAAATTTTCGTTTTTTTTTAAATTCATGACTGTAAGCATGAATTTAAATAAAAACTTGGTAATGATTTTGTAGTTATATTTCCTACCTAAGAATTTTCACTTTGAAGGAACCCATATGTTGCTAGGCTTCAAGTTTTATAAATTCATTGATTAAATTACCATCACAATCTTTTTGTTTTATGGATATCATGACTTAATCGATTCTTTGGTTGATAATTTGGTTGTAATATTTGAATTGTATAAATGCACAAAACATTGGGTTAACATTATATGTGGGTTTCATACTATCAACAGTCATATCAACCTTCATGTCACTTGGTATTGGTTTGATGTACCCATGACTACACCTCACACTGTTGTCCCATGCATTAATGAAACCATTCATTATTCTAATTGGAATTCAATGGTAATCGAGGGTTTGATATTCATTATGGGAAATTTCTCTTAGGTATGCATGCCCTTCAGTTGGTTGTATCTCTAAACTTAAGTTATCACAGCATAACAGTCTACAAACTTCCTAGTCTTCAGGCCATTTTAGTTTTCATAGACCACTCTCTACTACTCGTTTATTGGAAGCTAAAACCTACCTCCTGTGATATATTTTGTGTCTATTTCACAATGTCCATGGCCCCTGTGGTTCGAATCAAGCCAAATGATTTTCAATCTCTTCTTTCCCACAATGATGCCATGGATGATTTGAAGGCTCACGGTTTGGATATCTTCCTCGGGAAATTTGAAGGTTACAATATTTAGGTCGCACAAGCCCTTGTGAAGACATTTGATGTGTTTATAGCCAAGGTCATGGATGTCCAATTGGAGGTCACAGGCGACTTTGTAGCCCGGGAGACAAGACTCCCATAGGAAGGTGAAAAGTGGTTTAAAAATGCCAAAATGGAGGGTGTTCCATGGATCCTTTTCATGGTCTCTCACGAGTCTACCTACCGCCCTAAAGGTACTCCCATTAACCTCCTAAAACCCCACTGGCACAGGATCATTTTAATTTTGAAACCGTTTATCACATGTGAAGGCTGGTATGGTTTGGTATTTTTATACCACATCTGACTGTTCATGTTATTCATAGGGTTTGATTTGACCATGAAATTATACTTGTTAATGAGCCTATATAAAATTTCAAAATGTTATAAGTGATAGATAATGAACTCTTTGTCGAGTCTTTTTCATCATGGTCTCGTTAAAATCTTGTTGTTATCACACTTATCATAAATCGAGGACAATTGGGAGAGTTTCCTGAGACAAAATGTTTTTTCACAGGTCAAAATTATAGTGAACCTACCTTTAAATATAAATCCCAGTTTTGATAGTCCGGTGACCAAAAGTCAGGGTTTCAATTCACCTAATGGTTGTGAAATTAATGAATATGTGCCTATTGCTTTGGAAACCCTTGTGTTTAAGAAATCAAGATTTATATTTTCACCCAGAAAATTGTTGGAATAGGTAGTGGGCAAATTAAACCATAATGATAAACCTATTGCAAGAATAACTCAAAGGGTAAGAAAAAGAAAAGATCAGATTTTAATTTTATGAATAAGAGGTATGTTTGATTGATTTCTAGGAATTTAAGGAATCAAAAAAAGGATCATTTGAGCTTGATCCCTATGATCGAGGTCAATGATCACTATTCATATCAAGAGATAAAATATTTCCTAGCTTAGGAATATCCATACAACCAATGTCCCCAGAACAAAACTACTGCCCAAGTTGAATAGTATGACTTTGTGTCTTGATTAACCCAATGTCTGAAAAGCCAAGAAGGTTTTGATGGAATTAGTTATGAATTGAAACAAGCCACAGGGAAGCATGAAATTCATGTTCCTGAATACATTCCACAACGGCCTGCCATTGCACTAGTACATTGTGACAGTTGCTTAGATTGGATAGAATGTTATTACAAAAATATTCAGTTCTTATATGATCAAGTAAAATGTCTAGTTGCTCGGAATTCTCTACTCGAATGAGAGAACCAAGATTTGAAAGCACACACATAAAGGGAAAATAAAAATCCCAAGAGATATGATAATATAATCATAAAAAATACAACCAACTTCAAATCCATCATAAATTCGTAACTGTCTAATACTTCATTTGGCAATCTCTAGTGGAAAAAATGATTTTGTTTGATTTTATTTCATTTTGTTATGAAAAATCAAAATAGGGAGATTTAGTTTTGGTTTCCTTTGTTAATAATAAGACTAGCTACATAATATATGATTTTGTAGCCAATCTATTTCTGAATATTAGTTATTATTATTTTTTGAATATCAAATTTGTTTTTCTATATACAGGAAATTGATGATTATGATGTCGATTACATGGAGAAAACATATTGGATCATACGCTCTATTATTCAGTATTTTCTTTCTTTTATGTATATAAAACTTTGCTATTATTTTGACAAACCAACTCATACATGAGTGGTTTCTAGTTTTTCAATTTTTGTAATACTATCTATTTTTTGGGGATTGCACTCTATCTTGAATGATAAGAGTATGTGAATCCTAATATAGTTTAAATATTAGTCACTCTTAGTAGTGAAGACATCATTTGGCTGGGATACATTATGGACATATGATTTTGAAGACTGATATGGATAAGTTTCTCACCATTTGGATTTATACCCATGTGACGCTTATTCCATTATGTTTTGCCTCCATCTTATGAAATGTTGTTATGTTTGATGGAACTTTAGTCTAGTTATTGTATGGTATTTCATATTATTAAGTATTTTTATGATGTCTGTAATTTTTTGTTCCCTTTTACATCTATGAGTAATCTACCATTTAATTATTGTTGAATTTATTCTAGATATTAAATGATGGATTACATTAATGCTTTGAATT
>CBVK0100603528.1:0-16732 GCA_900067695.1 Picea abies | reverse complement strand
TATATATATATATATATAATTTTATTGTAGGGTGAATATTTATAAAATTTCATTTGTTATCTAATTAAAATATTAATATAAATTAAGTGATTTAGATTTTATTAAGAGTCGGAATGGATAAATATGTGGATATCAAATTTGTTGTGAGAAAATAAAACTAAAAAATTTACACTTTTATAAATTAAATTTCTCAATATTTAATAAAATTTACACTTTTATAAATTAAATTTCTCAATATTTAATAAAATTGAAATTAAAATAAATTTATATTAATTTTATTAAAAAATAAACCCAATTTTTTAAACTAATTAAAAAATTAAATTAAATAACTTAAACTAATTTACTTTAAATTAAAAAACTATTTTTTTCTAAATTAAAAAACTAATTTTTATAAAATTATTTTTAAGCATGGTGCCAATTTCTAGTCACTTCTCATTTAATCTATGCCTAGTGATCATCATATACTTGCATACCCCTCATAATACTAAGGAAAGGCCAAAAAAAACATAAGATAAATATGTTAGAAAGAAAAAGAAGGCATTTGATAAAGATGCAAACTTTTTGTATAATAATAATAATATGTATTTTTATTAATTTTTTTAATATTTAATAAATTTAAAAGTAAAAAAAATTGATAATATGTATTTATAAATTATTATTATTATTTTTAATTTAAATTCTATATTATAATATTTTTGGAGTTGAATTCTAAAATATATTTTTGAAGAAAAATTAACAAAATTTAAATGTATAGTATGATTACTTATATGTATCTTTTGGAAGAGTTAAGTAGACTAAAGCAATAGAGGGAGCTTTCCACTACCAACTCCATTGTTTATTTCATCAAGTTCTCCAACCCCCTTTCAAATGAGGTCATTTTTTAAGCTCTCTAACATTTTGTGACAATGAATTCATGTGTTCCATAAGAGAGAGACACTTCTCTTTATTAGTTTTCATAGTTTCGCATCTCTCCAAAATAATTGCGACCACAGGAAGACTTGTAGTTGTCAAGTGTGTCAACTCTATACCATGGAGTAAACCTTCATGTCACTATGAAGAACATTGTTTTGAATACCAATTCACAATATTAAAATGGTTTTGATTTAGTCTTTAATAAAATATGTAGGACTTAGGATTTAGACCTGTTAATGTTTAATAAAAACACGATTTCAAAATTTAAAAGTAAAGAAAGATTTACAGACATCCAGAAAAGAGATTGGAAGCTCAATACAAAAAACTTAGACATGGCATTGACTCACAACTTTTCTATCAAGTTGGCGAACATTCATCAAGTCAAGATTCACCAGAATGTGGAGAACTGACTTGGTGGTATGGTAGTTGTGGACTGTATATTGAATATGATAAATACTGATAAAAAATGGATACTAACAAGTTGTGCAAATCCAACAAAAAAGTGAATTGTTTCCCATGAAAAATAACAAAATAAAGCCAAAATTTTAACAAAATAACACCTTCGTTCGTCTCTTGGGGCAACCTTGCATGCCCTGCCACCTACATCATTATGTTGAATCTTGTTGTCGACAATATATCCCACAACTTATACATATTCACATGAAAGCAAGTTTTTTAAATGATTGTACCATCAATGCAAACCATGTAATTAAAATGAATTATATGGACTCACATCTCAACAACCTCTCAATTGACTTTATAGAAAATATAAAACAAAAGCACCAAATGTTGGATTTGCAAGTAAACAACTTCTTTCCAACATGACAAGTTGCATTCAGAAAATGTTTTGTGGCAGAGAAGGAACCAAAGTGTGTTTGTGTAAGAAGTTATGTTTTGATTCTTCTGGTTAAGAAGTTACCAGAAGAAACCTTGAACTGAACACTAACAAGTTGGAATCGGTGAGAGAGAAGATGCGTAGAAGAAAACGATTTGTCAATTGCTAATGGACATATGACAGGTTCTGGTATGCCCTCAAGAGCTCAAGAGAACCCTCCCTTAAAATAATGCCTTCGGCTTAATGAAAAACTGGGTCGAATGGCTAAACAAAGTATTTTGCAATGTGCCATCACTGCAATAGTTTGATACGGGCAAAAGAAACTCCTCCGCGGAATGGAACTCATAATGGATTGCAGTTGTAATTATTTTCTTTATTTTCTTTCGCCTATGGGTAATTGAATTTAAATTTAGTTATTAATATATAAAAATGAAGATAAAGGCGTATAAAAATGAATCCCAAAATGCCGAACCCTTCTCCGCCCAAATTTCTTGCTTGTCGTTGCGTTCCGCTTCTGAATCCCAAAATGCCGAACCCTTCTTCCGTGAGCTACAAGTGAACCCCAAAGTAGTCCAGGGATTCATCCAAGGGAGGAAAATTATTTAAATTCGGAGACTTGCCACTCTCCAGACTTTCAAGCAGTACCGAATCCCAAAATGCCGAACCCTTCTCCGCCCAAATTTCTTGCCCGACGTTGCTGCATTCCGCTTCTGAACCTGAACCGGAGGACGAGAACGCTGCATCGTCTTCCAAAGGCAGCTGGAACTCTTCTGAGGCGAACTTGGCGGCGGAGGCTTGAATTTGCGGCGGGGATAGAGAAGAGGTGCAGGGGATTTCCGGCGGGGTGTGGGGAAAATTGAGCTTGGCCTTCGATCCTCTCAGGCAACAGACGGCAAAGTCGTAGGCGCGGGCAGATGTCAGGGTGTTCAGGAATTAGACTGAAGATGTGCTGGTGAAGTTTGAAGTACTTAAAACGAAGTGAGGGAGTGTTATTGTTAAGAGGATTTGAACTTGGGAGGAATAGAGGCGCCAGTGACGGGAACAAATGAGGATAGGTTGTTTACTGTAAGGTCGTATATATATAGACACTGAAAGCGTGTTGGGTTTCGTGTTGGGTTTCAGGAGAACACCTGGCCGTCAAGATAAGAAAACAGAGATTTCTTATACGCGCAAAACTTATGAATTAAGGAATCGTTGGTGTGAATCGGATTTGATGAGCGCAACCCTTTCAATGTCAGTTCGTGGGGCATGTCATAACTTAGTGTCATTAGGATTATGTTTTTAGTGCAATTTTGAATCACACTTATCCAGCGATAACTTTGTTATCATAGAGAGTGAAATTTAATTTATATTTACGTTATTAGCATAGAGAGTGAAATTTAATTTATATTTATGTGTAAAGGCGTACACCTATTGGTAATGGACACATTTAATGATCTTTTAACCTTAAATCTTAATCTTATGGCCAGCGATTGAAGATGCTCGCATATTTTTAGTAGTCCTATCAAATCAATGAATGAGATTTATTGTTCATAACTTCCTTGCATTTATGAATGCATGCGTTAACATGTTTACTTTTTCACATTTACCTAATCATATTAAGAAATTACTATAAGGCCATATGATTTTCACGTTAAGATGATTATACATAAATAACCACTCAGACCTACAGAGCCAACAATCACTTGCCGGATTTCAGAAAAATATCGCTGAAAAATATGCTTGGAAAAGAGTCAAAACATACAACGTTTAGCCTACGACTTAAAAGAAACCTTATTGATAAATCCCTCCTAAGCACTTAGAGAAATAAAACGTATGTATAATACTCAACCACGTGTTAACATAATAATGACTCGATTGTAATTCCAAAATTCCATGCACAACTAGGTGGGGGAAAATCACACACAATCTAATATGCACCCATCAAGAGCAACCCAAGTGCTCCAACTCATGCACCAATTAGGAAATGTAACATATGAAAGTGACTTATAAGTTGAGGGGTAATGGTTCGAATGGTTGAGAGGTGGGTCTCATACTCTCTCCAACAGGGTTTATATCCCCAGTGACACATTTGGTCAGTGGTGATAAGGGTAGAAAGGTAGACGCCCCCCAAGAGTAGGACCCCCCTCATTGGTGTGTCTCGAAATCTCTTGACCCTTGCTAAGTTATAAGTTTCCTACTGGGCACTGGCTTGCAGGATGTTAGAACTAGCCTAGGGTTTATAGTAGTAACTAACCTTGCCCAAGTAACCCGACTAGTAACTAATTCCCCTAGATCTTAGAAAACAAAAACTTTTAAAAGTGACCTAAAAAACCATCATTTTGAACCAATGTGTATTGTTTACTTGTTCCTCAATTGTATAATAACAATCCCATGTGCTCCAAACTATGGCACCTTTGACATACACTAACAAATTGATCCTTTTCACCAACCTCCATTGCCACAGAGGTTCAAAAGTAAATGTAGTTTCATTGCCACTGACCTCAAACCATCATTTTGAACCAATGTGTATTGTTTACTTGTTCATCAATTGTATGATAGCAATCCCATGTGCTCCAAACTATGGCACTCTTGACATACACTAATAAATTGATCTTTTTCACCAACCCCCATTGCCACATAAGTCCAAAAGTAAATGTAGTTTCATTGCCACTGGTTAATCACTATCTATATAACTATGCAACTCTTCCAAACCGCCAAGATTATAGTATTGTCCACAACAATCAAGCCAAGACTAGTGGTGAACACCTAGGAACTAATCCATATGGTCAATTAGTGCCAACCATGTAAATTTGAAACTCTTAATGATCACGATAAAGAGGTACCATCCCTAAACACATATAGAAAAGACTAAAGAAAAATGGGCTAACTCCATGGTGTAGAATGAGCAAGATCACCAATATAAAACTATTATGCATCAATCATAGAACCCCTCCACTTAGTCATGGCAAGCATATTGCCAACAACTTTAGTCATAGGATCCAAAAAGCACCATCATCATATGCATAAATAAAAAAGGAAGTACCATCCCATAAAAAGAACTCCACAACAAAATTGAACCAAAGCTTACAAAGTGCACAATATCAACCATTGTGTTGTATGATTATAGCAACTTATTAGTCAAAGGCTCCCTCTTCGACCAACATATAAAACTAATCAATGATCCACCTTGGATATTCCAATGGTTGGATCATCAAAATATATTCTTGTCTTAATTAATATAACATGGTTCTTGTTATAGAATCTCATGTTACTTAATGGAAAAGGAAAACATATAACATGAGAAATTACTCACACATACCATACACACAATGTACCCTAAAGAAACCTAGTGTGGGTGAAAACTCCAAAGAAATGTGAGGTACTAGCCTCATCTCACTGCAATGTTTTATAGATTACTAAGAGGCTCTCTATGGCTCTTCAAGACACTATCGGCATCTTAGAAGTAATCACTTTCTTCCTCTACTTTGCTAGTTCAACTTTGCTTGCTACTTGATACAGCACAGATTGCCTAGCAAGTAAATAAAAGAAAAAACCAATGATAACAAGTTGATCTTGTCAGAAAATTGGTTTAGATTGATGGACAGTTGGTTGTCATTGATGTCAACCCTTGGAGAGTGCTATTGTGATATTGTAGTTTGATAGCAACTCTTAGAGATTGATGTCAACCTTTGAGTATACATGGTAGCACATTTCAGTATCTCTAGAGGCATGGGTAATAAACCCAAGTTTGGTTGAGGAATAATGTAATGAAGATCAATGAATTTTCTAGTGAGACTATTCTAGAAGGATAGTACATGTCATGTTGTTTTTGGTGATATGTGGTACGTCACATAGTTCCTCACGGTTAGGGAGATATAGCCTTGAGAAGTTGGAAAACCCTCATGAGTTATCTAGAAGCCCCTAGAAGGTCAAAGAAGTCAAATTATTCTAGAAGCTCCTAGAAGAAATTGACTAGTCGAAGTGGTTAGTCATGGGTTAAGTGGTTGCAACAAGAAAATAGTTAAAAATAAAGTAGTTGCAACTAGAAGTGGCGAGTTTACTATTTGTGGATAAAATGGTTGTAAGTGGACAAAGTAGTTAGAAGTGGGTTAGCCCTAAAAGAAGGAAGTTGGGTAAAGTAGTTAGAAGATAACCCCTAGATGAAGCTACTTGGAGAGTATAAATAAGAGGGAAAGGGTCTCCTATTAGCACCTATTGAGCACATTGAATATCTTCTATTGTGAAAATTTTATCGCAGGTACTCATTGATTGATCTGAAAATGAAAAAGGTTTGTGTATACAAATTTGCAAGTGGAAAATGTATGTGTCTTAGGCAATTGGATCAAGTTGCACACACATAAAACTTAATGAGTTTTTACTTAAAATGAACAGCATAAACAGTTATAAACAACCATCAAAAGTAAGCACATAACACAACAAAATGATAAAAGAGTTCACCCCTCTCTTGGGCTACATCTCTCGGTCCAACTTCCCATGGATCATTTTCATTATGTGCTCAAAGTGTTAAAACCAGTGCTTTATTTTGCTCAGAATGCAAACTAGATGGCTTCAATGGCTACAGTATGTCCAAAAACCCCTAGCTGGGCTCTTCCTGCACCTGGTTTGGCCAAAAATTGAGAAAAATACACTTCCTGGAATTTTTTCTCCATAACTTATTGTCTTTGCTTGCTAAAATGCACCTATGTGTGTAATTACCTGGCCTCTGTGTGTTTCTCGTTCCAAAGCCATCGCGCACACCATTTCCGAAATTCGAGCGGATTTATCGAATGATTAAGGCGTTAGCACCTTTCTCGGTGGAGGTTGTGGTCGTGTGACCCCATGTGGCCGAGCATCGACCTAAAAATCTGCACCCCTGTCGGCGTGATCATTGGAAACCCCGCGCATTGGTTGTATGGTATGTGTACAGTTTCGTGACCGAGAGCTGGGGCTAATCCACGACCCTTTTTCTACCCGACGTAGCCACCATTCAACTTTAAATAGAAGGTTTAAACAATAGTGGTTAAGTACTAATGTAGGTGGGCTTGTAGCCTGGCCTTTTCAAAGCATTTGCCCTTGCCGAAGGTCCCGAATTCGACCCCTGGGGACTCCAACAAACTTTTAAACCAAAAACCAACAATAGGGTGCCACGTGGCGACCCCTAGCTGGGTCACGTGGCACCCTTTCATTCGCCTTCAAGCATGCCACATGTCAGTCATGGATTGGTCCATTCTCTAATGCTACTTAATTGTAAGTGAAATATCATCCATTTTGCAATTGGAATAAAAAGTAAGAGCATGCATTTAATTATGTGGAATTACTAGAGAGGGGAAGAGAAATTCTCCTTGTGGAATTTGCCAAGTGGAGATGTAGTAATCCATACACCATTCTTGTTATTTATTTTAATAAGCAAGTGTGTAAACATGCTTAGTTGAATGGATGCCTATGTACGAATTTGACTTCTACACTAAGCTTCCAAGAACCTACTCTAGATTGAACACCCATTCCAATGATATCCATTAGATACTATGTTTGGAAAGATTTTATTCCTAGGATAACCACAATTTATTTTATGCTTGGCAAGATACTTGTATATGAAAATATTTGAAATTGGAGAACTTGAATTCAAAGGAGACAAGAAACCCATCACCATGTGTTGGTGCGAAGTGGGCAGAGCCAAGGCTAATCATCAATATACCAACAAAACCCTTAGACACCAGCCCTTTTGGCATCACCTGTAGAGCAAGTGAAGTCTCACTCGAGGCATATGGAGGGGCTACAGGAACCAAGGTTTTGTAGTGATGATGGGAAGTGAGACATTCAACATGTCTTTAATAACCATCTACTTGTGTGCGCAGTTTCCATTAGTTAACAATTAATTAACACGTGACATACCTTGTGTGCGGCATTCCTTTACTTGATATTCATTCATTTGGTAGTTACTTCATTGCTCAACACTGTAGCATCATATATAAGTAACACATTGAACATTCTTAAAAATTATCATCATTGCACAATAAAATTAAACATCATAACATGCAAACACAACACATCATAACAAATAGATTTAATGTGGTTCACCCAACTTGGGCTATGTCCACAACGACTGGCTTCTTATATTAGTCATTGATAATCTTCTTACAATTGTGCACGGTGCTATAGAATATGCAACAATAACATTACCCAAACCTATCTAGTTGTTCTGCTATATTCCAAGCTTCACTCCTCAGTCATACCTCAAAACTTCCTCCAATGCTCGACTCAACTTACCCAAAAATCACTAAGAACTTCTCACATGTCGATTCCCTTCTACCCAAAACTCATTACATATTTATACATCAAAATAGGGATAAGCTTGTTACAATGTGAACAAAATGTCCCAAAATCCTAACTACTTTTTTCCTTTTACGTGTCGCTCCATCGCGCTTCCTGCTATCGCACACTGACTCCTTAATGTCCGCTCCCGTTGCATGCTCTAGTCCATCTTCTAACTTCCTTTTATTCTTTGACTTGTTCTAGCACAGATCCCAAAACTTATCCAAAACTCCTATTCAACAGGCATCGAACACTCACCTTTGGTTGTCCTGAGCCTCTCAATCCTTCCTCTAGTGTGCCATGAATTTTTCTAACGTATCCTTCGCTGTCGCGACCTTCTCCTTTACCTTTATTTCCTTCTGCAAAATTTGGTCAATTGTTTCAGCAGTGATCCAAGCATGGATCTTCTCAACACTTTCATCAACTTCCTGTTTGATTATTCCTTGAGTTGCTGCTAAGTCCAATGTCACTCTGTATGCTTTGTCCTGTAGTACTTCTATCTAGTGTGCGCAAGCTTGCTACTCCGCCCTTAGATGATTCATTTCTAAATACAACTTTCTATTCTCATTCATTGTTGTTACCACCATTGTTGGCAGTAATGTGCTCGTCACTGCTTTGAACTTCTGTTCCTTTTCTTGTGCATCTTAGATCTTCTGGTTGATCTCTTGTTGCTCCTTATCTTCACTTAGTTGTGTCCAGGCGCCAATGGTTTCTGTATAAAGCTGAGCACATTCTACTTCTAAATTCGTTATGATCTCCACCACTATTGTCATTGTATGCTCCCTTTTCTCCCTTTCTTCAAGCGAGGCGTTGCTTGGTGGCATGCACTGATCAAGGGATCAAATTTTGCTAAAAAATTCAAAGTGTTTGGAATCGCTTCAAGGGCTTCACCCCCGAACCCCCGCCGAGGGCCTGCTTGCCGCGGAACCCCCTAGCCGGGGGGATAGGCCCCCCAGACCCCACAGAGGGGGTACCCCCCCTCTGCACTCCCCCGCGTGGAAGAGTATACATACTTCTGGGGTGTAAAGTCTTCATGGGGTATAAACACGGTTGAAAAACACAAGACTTCTGAATCAGGAAGATAATCAGGCTCCACAACCAACAACACTGTAATGCAGCCTCAAACTATACCAATAAATTTACCAACACATCACTACCAAAAACCCTCAACCATGTACCAAGAAATACAAGATATGCCTCATCACTCAAACCAACAAGATGCACTAATGATAAATACCAGACATACCAACGTTGTATTTCTGTAGATCTATCTCATACAGTAAGTGCCATACCACCAACATCCTCTCTAGGGAAAGTCCTCAATCTCCCATAACCATATCTCATGTAGACAACAGTATCCAACTACACATAAGAATATGACATACCTTTTGAACTTGTAGATAGATCTATTGTACTTGATCACTGTAGACCTTCCTGGGAGCTTGCTTTCAGACGTTGAGAACCTGACACCCTCATCAAATCAAGCTTTCATGACTTTTCCCAACTGTACACGACATTTCCTTACAAAACCCCTGTATGTGTGTGCCTTCCTCCACTGCAACCCACGTATGTATGCGACTTCCTCCACTACAACCTGCATACACCTAAAAAACTAAGGTTTTTTCAGTAATTCTACAACTCCAAAACTTCCTCCGTCAACTCTCCTTTTCTACCTTAGACTTGCACAACTGTATATGTATCAATGATCCAGGGGATAAAAAAATGCTCAAAAATCAAAGTGCTTGAAATTGCTCGAAAACAGATTCATTACGTAGATCTTGTCCTCACGATCCCAACGAAACTTGAACGAGCTCAAACAAAGTCAGTATGACTGAGATATCACGTTCTCTCTGTTTTTACAAACATGCAAAATGTTGACTGTGCAGTCCCTACAGGTCACGTGGAAGTTGATCGTACGACCTTACATGCTGATGTGGACAGGTCACATGGCAGAGTGTGTTGACATGGAAAGCTGATTTGGTAGGGTTACGTGGACCAATCCATGACTGACATGTGGCATGCTTGAAGGCAAATGAAAGGGTGCCACGCGACCTAGCTAGGGGTCGCCACGTGGCACGCTATTGTTGGTTTTTGGTTTAAAAGTTTGTTGGAGTCCCCAGGGGTCGAATTCGGGACCTTAGGCAAGGGAAAATGCTTTGAAAAGGCCAAGCTACAAGCCCACCTACGTTAGTACTTAACCACTATTGGGTGAAATCATGAAGGTGGGTTACACTTTTGCTTGTTTTATGACAAAAAAAACTGTATTTTCAGAAGTTATTCAACTTCCGACATATAAAAGTATTTTTTTATTTAGAATTTCACTTTACAGTAAAAACAAAACTTCTGAAGAATTGTGTTAGCTTTCTAATGACTATTTTTCAATTTTTTTTTATCACGACTTGATATGTCAAATTGACAATTGTTTAACAGTATGTTTCTTAAACACGAAATGAATGATAATGAGTTACTTATTTCTACAATAGTGTTTTTTTTATTAAACTTATGTTTTGAAGAAACAAAATATACTGCAACAATCTACAAAGACTCTATTTTATTATGACTATCATTTTGAATTTAACGGATGAATATTATAATTTCTAGAATTTTTTGAAGTTGACCAAGCTAAAAATGTTGCATATTTTAAACACATGTTTTTCTACAACATGTATCTATCTTAATTTTTACTTAAAAGTAAAATCTAAAAATACCCTTTTGACGAGAACATTTTAAGAATTATGAATATAATTTTTCCATAATTTTCCGTTGTGTATTTTTAAAGATACGGTTTTTTCATTTCACCGAATCATAATCTCACCTAAAAATATTATGCAGTGATTTTTTTATAAAATTAAATAAAATTAGATAAAAACAATGAAAATGAAAACAAATTATACCCAATGAAAGTAGATTCAATTTTAAAAATGTTGGTATCAATTCTCAAACTAAATTCTGAGTGTTTGTAGGAGTCCGCTACCTCCAAAGATGAAGTAAGATGGAGATAATTTGCAGTTTCCTGCAAACAGTCCCATTTTCACGTTTTCGGCCGAAATATTCTTTCGGCCGAAACCTAGTTTTTAACGGAATCCGTTAAAAAATAAACGTTTCGGCCGAAAAGTATTTCGGCCGAAATATTCTTACCGCGGGAAAATAATTCATTCAAAAAACATTGTACACGAATTTTGACGGCACTGTTAAATTTGACGTGAAAATTTTCGGCCGAATAATATTTCGGCCGAAAGTAATATTTGTTCGGCCGAAAAATTGCCGCTAGAAATTTTGGAGACCCGATTGTCACGAAAGTGTAACCCACCTTCATGATTTCACCCTATTGTTTAAACCTTCTATTTAAAGTTGAATGGTGGCTACGTCGGGCAGAAAAAGGGTCGGGGATTAGCCCCATATCTCGGTCACGAAACTCTACACATACCATACAACCAATGCGCGGGGTTTCCAACGGTCATGCCGACAGAGGTGCGGATTTTTTGGTCGACGCTCGGCCACATGGGGTCACACGACCACAACCTCCACCGGGAAAGGTGCTAACGCCCTAATCATGCGATAAATCCGCTCGAATTTCGAAAATGGTGTGTGCGATGGCTTTGGAACGAGAAACACACAGAGGCCAGGTAATTACACACATATGTGCATTTTGGCGAGCAAAGACAATAAGTTATTGAGAAAAAATTCCAGGAAGTGTATTTTTCTCAATTTTTGGCCAAACCAAGTGCAGGAAGAGCCCAGCTAGGGGTTTTTGGACATTCTGTAGCCATTGAAGCCATCTAGTTTGCATTCTGAGCAAAATAAAACACTGATTTTAACACTTTGAGCACATAATGAAAATGATCCATGGGAAGTTGGACCGAGAGATGTAGCCCAAGAGAGGGGTGAATTCTTTGACTCCTTAATGTCCGCTCCCGTTGCACGCTCTAGTCCTTCTTCTAACTTCCTTTTATTCTTTGACTTGTTCTGGCGCAGATCCCAAAACTTATCCAAAACTCCTATCCAACAGGCATCGAACACTCACCTTTGGTTGTCCTGAGCCACTCAATCCTTCTTCCAGTGCACCATGAATTTTTCTAAGGTATCCTTCTCTGTCGCAACCTTCTACTTTACCTTTATTTCCTTCTTTAAAATTTGGTCCATTGTTTCAGCAGTGATCCAAGCATGGATATTCTCAACACTTTCATCAACTGCCTATTTGATTATTCCTTGAGTTGCTGCTAAGTCCAATGTCACTCTGTATGCTCTTTCCTGTAGTACTTCTATTTGGTGTGCGTGAGCCTGCTACTCCGCCCTTAGATGATTCATTTCTAAATACAACTTTCTATTCTCATTCATTGTTGTTACCACCATTGTTGGCAGTAATGTGCTCGTCATTGCTTTGAACTTCTATTCCTTTTCTTGCGCATCTTAGATCTTCTGGCTGATCTCTTGTTGCTCCTTATCTTCACTTAGTTGTGTCCAGGCGCCCATGGTTTCTGTATAAAGCTGAGCACATTCTACTTCCAAATTCGTTATGATCTCCACCACTATTGTCATTGTCTGCTCCCTTTTCTTGCTTTCTTCAAGTGGGGTGTTGCTTGGTGGCATGCACGCTTCTAAATCAATTATTCATGCATGAAAGCCTTGAATGGATTCACTTATCTTCACTACTTTTTCCTCTAATAGGGCCTCCATCTGTGTCTGAGCCTCTGGGAGTTCTTGCTATACCTTCTCAAAGGCGTGTTGCATCCTTTCAATCTTCTATGCGACCTCATCACTCTCTTTCTTAACTTTGTTGTACTCCATCTCAAATGCGACATTTTCTGTCGTAACCTTCACCAACTCGTTGGATGTCTTCTTTGCGCGTGATTTCATCTCTTATGTCACACTCATCTGTAATTCCTGCAATACTTTTATTGGCATGTGAGATAACACTATGTCAATGTGACCTAGTGCCCTTGCATGTTCTTTCATCTCTGTGGTGGGGAATTCTACTGCCTCTATCGCTAGCTTGATCAATCGTCATTCACCTGCGATTGCTAAGGACTGAGAGATTGTTGGCCCTACCTCCCCAGTCTTGGTAGTGCTTGTTGTTGGTTCCTCCTTTGTCTGTCACCATGGCATGATGTTTGTTGCTTCTAGTAGTTGGTGCAACTCATCCATACGTTCTTGCATTTGTTGGCGCATTTCTTCATGTTGTTGTGTTGCGCACTAAAACACATCATCGGTGACTTCTTTCACTTGATTGCCTATCTAATCCAAATATTCCTCTGTCAAAGCTTGGATATCCACTTCCTTGACGACTTTGCGCTTTTTACATTGTGGCACAGATCTTCCTATCTCTGTTTCTTTTCACTTTCTGTCTGGGCACGGTGCGGTATGCTAGGATGTCACCTCTGTGCCCTTTCTTCTTTCTTGTGTGTCTCCTTCTTCTTCTTCATCATCGATCTCTTGCACTTAAGGGTTTTGTTTCTCTGTTGGTCCCGTTTCTGCTAGTGGAATATTCCACTCATTTTCCCAATCGACCATAATATGTCCCATCTCATCCTCGGTCAACATGCATTGTGTTGGTAGCCATTGTTGATCTGGGTCCTTCTTTGATTGTACATACATGTCGTAATGCCTTTCCTTAAAGTGTGCCACTACCTTATATTCCTCAACCACCTGTGGTGGTATGCACGGTGTCCTCTCAATTTTGTCCCTAATAGTTTCCTTATAAATATAGAATGCAATGTTGTTGTCCATTTGTCGTGCCTTGTGTATAGTACGCCATAGGTTCTAATACCGCGCTTCTAGACAAGGCTTCTCCTGGAATCCCAAGAATTGTGTGTCATATGGCTCACTCCAATATGATAACGCTATTATAATTAGTAACTAGGCATAACAGAATTCGTTCCCTTTATCTTTCACTTTCTCACAATCAAACAAAAATTGGTTGAATAGGAACGTCACACAGTTCATCTGGACGCCCTCGACGAACCTTTCTGTTGCCGCTATCACTACTGTTGGTACTTTGTCTTTTCTACACTTCCTTAATAGCTTACAACTTAAGGCTTGCGTCGCAAACCTTAGTGTCGGGTCGCATATGCTTGAGATGTCTAAACTGTGCTTTCCACAGAATGTATGGAACTTCTTCTTCATGCTCTCTACCATCAATTATACACAACACAACCTATCTCATCAATATCATCAACCAAATCAGATCTACTCACCAAGATCAATCACCAAGACCACTTTCAACCATATGCACAATATCACCAAGATAACCAACAAGATACCTCCATCTATTCATCATACTCTGCATAACCAAATACTATAAACCCTTATATAAATAGTGTATCAAACCCTTGTTAGAAAAACATGACTGCGGAGCAATAAAATAAAACAAATGTGGTTCAAACAAAACACAGAAGATACACAATACAAGAGATACACAGATTTACGTGGTTCACCCAGTGTGGGCCACGTCCACTAGAGAAATTGGCAGGTCCTTCCCTTATTATTATCCAGCAAATGAAGGGATACAACCTACAGAAAAAATCGTTTTAACTTCCACTTCTTTCTCTCACATTCTCCTCTCTCAGAATACAATACTCACCATCCTACATAGCCGCAATACATTTCCCTCATAAAAGAGGGTTTCCTTCTAGGGAAACAAACCCTAACATAATTTCTACTGTTAGATATGCGACCTTATAATGAACGGTCCAGATTTACAATGAAATTACAATATACTTTTACAAGGCAATTTTTTCCTTCGGGGGCTTCACCCCCGAACCCCCGCTGAGGGCCCGCTTGCCCCGGAACCCCCCAGTGGGGGGGATAGGCCCCCCAAAACCCGCAGAGGGGGTACCCCCCCTCTGCACTCCCCCGCGTGGAAGCGTGTACATACTTCTGGGGTGTAAAGTCTTCATGGGGTATAAACACGGTTGAAAAACACAAGACCTCTGAATTAGGAAGACAATCAGGCTCCACAACCAACAACACTGTAATGCAACCTCAAACTGTACCAATAAATTTACCAACACATCACTACCAAAAACCCTCAACCATGTACCAAGAAATACACAATATGCCTCATCACTCAAACCAACAAGATGCACTAATGATAAATACCAGACATACCAATGTTGTATTTCTATAGATCTATCTCATACAGTAAGTGCCATACCACCAACATCCTCTCTAGGGAAAGTCCTCAATCTCCCATAACCATATCTCATGTAGACAACAATATCCAACTACACATAAGAATATGACATACCTTTTGAACCTGTAGATAGATCTATTGTACTTGATCACTGTAGACCTTCCTGGGAGCTTGCTTTCAGACGTTGAGAACCTGACACCCTCATCAAATCAAGCTTTCATGACTTTTCCCAACTGTACACGACCTTTCCTTACAAAACCCCTGTATGTGCGTGCCTTCCTCCACTGCAACCCACGTATGTATGCGACTTCCTCCACTACAACCCGTGTACACCTAAAAAACTAAGGTTTTTTTAGTAATTCTGCAACTCCAAAACTTCCTCCGTCAACTCTCCTTTTCTACCTTAGACTTGTGCAACTGTATATGTATCAATGATCCAGGGGATAAAAAAATGCTCAAAAATCAAAGTTCTTGAAATTGCTCGAAAAGAGATTCATTGTGTAGATCTCGTCCTCACAATCCCAACGAAACTTGAACAAGCTCAAACAGAGTTAGTATGGCTTAGATATTGCGTTCTCTCTGTTTTTACAAACATGCAAAATGTAGACTATGCAGTCCCTACAGGTCACATGGAAGTTGACCGTACAACCTTACATGCTGATGTGGACAGGTCACATGGCAGAGTGTGTTGACATGGAAAGCTGATTTGGCAGGGTTACATGGACCAATCAACGACTGACATGTGGCATGCTTGAAGGCAAATGAAAGGGTGCCACGCGACCCAGCTAGGGGTCGCCAAGTGGCACCCTGTTGTTGGTTTTTGGTTTAAAAGTTTGTTGGAGTCCCCAGGGGTCGAATTCGGGACCTTCGACAAGGGCAAATGCTTTGAAAAGGCCAGGCTACAAGCCCACCTACGTTAGTACTTAACTACTATTGTTTAAACCTTCTATTTAAAGTTGAATGGTGGCTACGTCGGGCAGAAAAAGGGTCGGGGATTAGCCCCAGCTCTCGGTCACGAAACTGTACACATACCATACAACCAATCCGCGGGGTTTCCAACGATCACGCCGATAGGGGTGCAGATTTTTAGGTCGATGCTCGGCCACATGGGGTCACACGACCACAACCTCCACCGGGAAAGGTGCTAACGCCTTAATCATTCGATAAATCCGCTCGAATTTCAGAAATGGTGTGCGCGATGGCTTTGGAACGAGAAACACACAGAGGCCAGGTAATTACACACATAGGTGCAATTTGGCGAGCAAAGACAATAAGTTATGGAGAAAAAATTCCAGGAAGTGTATTTTTCTCAATTTTTGGCCAAACCAGGTGCAGGAAGAGCCCAGCTACGGGTTTTTGGACATACTGTAGCCATTGAAGCCATCTAGTTTGCATTCTGAGCAAAATAAAGCACTGGTTTTAACCAACTCATGTGTGTGTGTGTGTGTGTGTTTAATGCTCTCCTTGTTTATGGCTTTCTTCTCATAAAGTGGACTTTTATTTAATATGATATTAAATAAGAGTCGACTTATGAACATCTTAAAATAAGGAGAAAGTGT
>CBVK0100603527.1:0-16733 GCA_900067695.1 Picea abies | reverse complement strand
CTTCAATCAACATGATCTCCACCTCGATTCACGGAACCCCTGCGTCTCACGACCCATGGATATTACCCGACCCCGGTGATCATCTCTATTACGACAATGAAATGCCTTTGATTCTGGTCGAATCCACCTATCAGGTCATTCAATCAGAAACCCCTTCTACCCCCTCTCTTGGTGATTTATCTCCAGATCCTTTCTATGTCATTTTTCCCACAGACGAGATGATTATGTCTGTCATGGAAGACACCCCCTGGAACAATGGACATCACTGTTCTATCCTCTTCTTGGAACAACACACCATCGAGAGATAACAATGGATCTCAACCCCGTCAACCATTGTCGTCATTTCTACCATTCCCAAGTCCACACATGATGTGTTTTCCAAAGGGAACTTAAGCAATATCTCACCCACTATTCCCCTCGACATATCTGCTTAAGAATCTATATGCATTGCTTTACTTCGCAGGTTTAAACCATCCTCTTCCTAGAATAACACACCATCGAGAGCTACCAATAGATCTCGACCATTGTCATCATTTCAACCATTCTTGAGTCCACACACGATGTGTTTTTCGAATGGAACTTAAGCAATATCTCACCCACTATTCCCCTCGACATATCCTTCAAACTTGGAATTGTCAAAAATGTGCATATCGGAGCTTCATGTTCCCCTGATGAAATCATCACCTACAAGTCACTTTTCAAAGAATTTCGTGACGTCTTCGCTTGGAGCTATGAAGAAATGTCGGGTATCGACCCTGACATTCTGATACATGAGATTAAGACATACCCAGACGCTAAACCCGTCCGACAATTCCTTCATCCAGTTCACCCATATAAAGCGACTGATATCAAGCTTGAAGTCGAGAAACTTATCAAATCGGCTTTCTTTACCCGGTGGCCCTCACTGACTAGGTTTCCAATCTTGTCCCGATTGACAAGAAACAAGTCACAATCCGCGTATGGATTGATTATAGGGATATTAACAAAGCTTGTCCTAAAGACAACTTTCCTACCCCCTTCGTTAATCTTCTCTCTGATGGATGGTTTCTCCGGATATAATCAAATCAATATTGTTCCCGAGGATCAACACAAGACTGCTTTTATTTGTCCTTGGGGCACTTTTGCCTATCAGAAACTTCCTTTCGGTCTCAAGAACATTGGCGCAACTTTTCAGTGTGCTATGTCTTATGCCTTCCATGATATCAAACACATCATGTAGCCATATCTTGATGACTTACCTGCTCATTCCATGCGTCGGGTCGATAATCCAATCCACCTCTGAGCCATTTTCCTCCATTGTCAGTTTTACCATATACACTTGAATCCTCACAAATGTGTTTTCTGCGTAGAATCCGGCTGACTTTTAGGATTTATTGTTTCACGTCAAGGGATCAGGGTAGATCCTTTAAAGGTCGACGTGATCCTCATTCTCCCTCCTCCTTCTACACTTCACCAGTTACAAAGTTTGCAATGGAAAGAAAACTTTCTTTGTCGTTTCATCCCGAACTACGCCGAGATAACTCTTGGATTTATGCGACTACTCAAAAAGGGGTCTGATTTCATATGGGATACCATTGCAAACAAAGCCTTCGAAGCTTTGAAACTATCCCTGACACGTGCTCCACTTCTCTTCCCCCCCGATTACAGTCGTGATTATTTCCTATACCTCGCGGCCTTGGATTACACCATCACTATGGTTCTCATCCAAGAGGATGATTCTCATGATGAACATGTTATCTATTACTTGATTCGAAGTCTAACGCCTACTGAAACCAAGTATTTACATGTTGAAAAACTGGCCTTGGCAGCCGTCCAAGCAGTTCAATGTTTCCGGCACTATATCCTCTCTCGCAAGACTATGGTGTTTTCTAACTGCAACCCTATGAAACACATTCTCACATGTCAATTCCTAGGGGGAAAATACTCTAAATGGATCATGATACTCCAGGAGTTTGACTTGGAATCCGAACGAGCTAAGTCCAAGAAGTCCTTAGTGTTTGCCGAGTTGATATATGACTTTCCCTACTCTGAAACGGAAAATGTAGCAGTCGATTCATTACCTGATGAATCCCTTTTCCTAATTAGTTCTGATGATCTTCAGTACGGTGATATCATCATATATCTCCAAACCTAGACTTTCCGGCCCAATTTGTCCAGTTCTGACCAGCGTTGCATACACTACCAAGCCCGTCAATATATTATCCTTGGGAATACTCTTTATCGTCATGGGATTGACTCATTTTTTCGACGTTACCTCATGTTCAATGAAGCCGAGAAAGCTTCAAATGACTACCATTTTGGAGCCTGTGGTGGTCATATGTCCAGGTATGCTACTTCCCAGAAGATCTTACACGCAGGGTATTTTTGGCCTTTTTTATTCAACGATTGCATAATTTTCGTCCAAAAATTCCACGCTTGCCAGACCTATAATCATAACATATGGTCACATCCCACTCCTCTTCACCCTATGGTCTCTATTGGTCCCTTTGCAAAATGGGGCATCGATTTCATGACATGTCACCCCCACTCTGCCAGGGGGCATGGATACATTATTTTAACTGTAGATTATTTTACGAAATGGGTTGAGACGATGCCGACATTTGACAATACTGGAAAGACCGCAGCATTATTCATTTTCAATCACATCATAGCTCGTTTTGGTGTTCCTCGGGCTATCATCACTGATCACGGTAGCCACTTTAGAAACTTCATGATGTCCGAACTCACTGAAAAGTTGGGTCTTCACCATGAAAACTCAACACCCTATTACCCACAAGCAAATGGCCAAGTCGAAGTGATCAATAAATTTCTCGTAACTATGCTTCGACGAATGATAGGGATTCACAAAACAAGTTGGCACACAATGTTTTTTTCAGCATTGTGGGCTTACCAGACATCCATTAAGTCCGCTACTAGTGTTATCGAACTAATTGGTATGTGTGGACACTAACTGATCTCCCTAGATCCACTTAGATCTAGAACAAAACACACCAGAACATGGCGTTTTCCTTAAGTTTTAAATATTGAATTTACTAACCAAAGAGGGGTGGGTGACATACCATTTAAATGACGCTTCCTCTTGCCATCACCATCCTAGCTCCATTTCAACACTCATACAATGATGATCCTGCAAAAGAACGCAACCAACCAAAGTGATAGCGATAGCATAAACTCAATATAAGTGATCAAGGAATCATACAATAAAACACAACAAGATTTATAGGAAAGAATCATATTACTGTATCATATTAAATGTGAAAGAGATATTACAACCATTGCCTTGATGTCGTAAGGTCCCTTCCAGCTATCCTTCAACTTCTTTCTCCAAGGATTCTGAGACCATGGATCTGATAGCTACTCACAATCTATCTTGACAAAGAAAATCTCAAAGCCACTCTAACCAAGCTAATAATTCCAAGCCAACCAAAGCTAACAAGATCCAGAACCCCTTCTTCATGAGAGCTCCTCTCCTTTTATAAGTTGAAGAGGATAAGGTGAGGAGGTTAGGATGACCCCACTAAATCATGAAAGAAGGTAAGATCCAAACCATTCGGATGCCACCTCACCATGGAAGTTTCTCCTTCTAGAAGATTCGAGAAAACGCTTGTTTTTCCCACATGTAAGCATTCTCGCACCCTGCTTATAGTGCAACCTGCGAACTGTTCACACCCTAGCTATGATGCAGCCTACGAGAATCAAGCATTCTCGCACCCTAATACATAGGCAGCTTGTGAACTTCCTTTTTTATAAGGTTTTTACACAGGAAAATGCAACTTCTTTTCTCAGGAAAAGTTCTTCTCCCTTCTCTCTTCAGGAACTCAGGCCACTGACCCCTCTAAAGGCAACAGATAGGTTTACATCATTAACGGTCATAGGGATGATGAAAATAATGTGTAACAACTGGGTTTATACCTTTCCAGCTAGTCTATGGTCTAGAATCCATCCTCCCGATTGAATGTGAGATACCCTCCTTAAAACTAGTCGTCGAACTCCTACCAAACACTTCTGCTGAGGAAGAACGTCTGTTGTATCTCATGCGATTAGATGAAACTCGACATGATGCTACCCTAGTCATAGAAGCCTAGAAGAAAAGTGTCAAGGCCCAATATGAAAAACATGTCAAGCCTCGTGTTTTCTCCGAAGGAGATCTGGTTCTCCTCTACTAACAAGATCGAGATATGCTAGGAGCTGGAAAATTCGAAGCCATGTGGTGAGGTCCTTATATCGTTAGACAAGTTTTGGAGAAAGGAGCTTACGAGTAGTATATTACGATGGTATCCCTTTGAGTGAACCTAGAAATGGGTTGTACTTAAAGAAGTACTATGCATAAGAATCACATGTGCACGAGTACTTGTATTTTATTGTATCGTACTTCTTGTGTGTTACTATAGTATGCTTTTTTTGTTATCTGGTCTCTGCCCTTATGTGACGTTGTGTTTGATTTCCAGATGTCGGAGTCTTCACTACCCCACATTGGCTTTCCTAATGGTGCTAGCCGTAGTACTCAGAACCTTGATTTTGTTGCGTGGGCAATTTACGCCCCTACAAACAAACTTATCACTCTATGAGGTGTGTGCCTCGGACGTGCAACTAATAATATTGCAGAGTATAGCATCATTATCAAATTGTTGATTGATTCTATCTCGCTCAGTATCTGTCACTTGGTTGTGTGACTCAATTCATAGCTCGTAGTACTACAGTTAAGTAATGTCTATGCTATTCGAAGTCCTACTTTGTTACGGGTGTATTTGCGAATTCACCTCTTGGAACATTATTTTGATTATATTGAGTATCAACATATTCCTAGATGTCTAAATACATTAACTAATGCATTAGATAATTATGTATTAGACAGACATTTGGGTCATTTATAAATCAATCACATCACAAGTATCACACAACACAAGATAAGCCGGTAGAAGCCGTATGTATATATAACGATCAAAAAAGTTTTTTTACAAAAAAATTCTGTCCAAGGACCAAAATTTCAAAATCTGAAGCTCATAGCTTCTACAAAGTGACGTCATGGATGACGTTCATGGTAACACATGACTGCCTGGGAAACTCTATGAAGTAGTCAGCCAACAGAATCTAACACCCCCATCGTATGACGTTGATAACGTCGCGGGACCTCTCCAAGAGGCATGTCTGGAATGTCTGCAGTCAAACCCTCTAAGTTTTGTTCCACTGCCTCATAATCTTCAACGTCCCATTGTGTCACTGGAGCCACCTCTCCTCATCGTTTAATAAGAGAAGTACCCGAAGGTCGATAAGGCCCCACGTCTGTGTCATCAAAAAATAATTTTGTAATTAGACCTTGGACAAATATAAAAACATTTGCATATGATAAAATTCACAAAAACATTTAAAAAGTAAAAAATGTGTACTTCTTATCGAGATCCCCCCACTGAGCACCCTCAGGCAGAGCCAAGTCCGGATCCCCTCGGAATTCCAACCTGACATAGGCATAATCATCGACCATCACCATCTGTGGTCGCAACCAGTCAAAGAAGGAATCATTGTATTTGATGATTGGTCCAACTACATGTCAGGTCATGAGGTTACACCACCTCAACATCCTTGGATCCTCTAGAGCTGGTAAACCCCACTCAACCTACAACCTTAGCAAGGGAACCCTCTCAAGAAAGAAGGAAGACAATGACCTGTACCTGAATTGCTTCAGGTCGCCTCTCCTGCATTTAGTCAACTGCCTCTTCACACTACGAAGGACTGCGTCTGCCCGATTAAAGACCCGAGGCTTAGTAAACTCTATGGCATACTGAAAGTAGCTCTGAAAATCCATGTGTGGAGCAGTGCTCCCAGCCATATGAGCAATGGTGAACAAAATAATGTGAAGGGTCAAATCTTTCACCCCCCAAATGGCCACTTTTCCTTTGCTTCTTTCCGCCTCTGGAACATAGTACAAACGACAGTATTCACTCATAGGCAACCCACCACCTCGGATACCAGTTAAGCTAGCATGGTACCCATGTTGTGACAGTATTGTTAGGAAATAAACATCCTCAATATCCAAGGACAATGTGTGGACCCCTACATGGAATACTTGTTGGTCCATGTCCCACATATGAACGAGGTACTCCAACAGCCTGACATGGGCCCTCATACCCAGGATCTGAAAGAATTTCAAGAGACCACAGTCTCGCAAAGAGGAAATGGTGCCCAGGTTATTCCCGACAATAGCATCATCTTCTTCATGCTCTCTTTTATGCCATTCCAGAACCATGGTGATAGACAAATGCCTGAATAAGAGACATAAGAAGAAGGTCAGGAACTCTCTTCAAGACTTGGTACATTTTTCATTGAGTAAACATGAAAGAAATTTTTCACTTTGCGGTTCTCGCAGGTGTCCCTTTGGCACAGTGTGAGGTTCTCACAGGTGCCTTTGGGGCCACCTGCAAGAAAGATGCATTCTCATAGGTCCCATGTGGCTAGCCTACGAGAATGCCTAAGCACAAATTTGAGCCCTAACACAAGCTCAAAAACTTGAAATTTACCAATGAAAATAAAAAATTGAACCATGAAAAGATAGAAGACAAGGAGCTTACCTCACTGCCGGAGACGGTTCGCCAAATGGTTGTTCGTACCTTTCGCAATCGAGCACCGAAATTCAAGGGTAAAAGAGGGGTTTTGGGCTAAAATTTTGGCAAAGTTACAATGACTATGGTAAAAGAACTTTCACCCACTTATATTTGTTTTTTTACCATTTTTATGGGTTTTTATAATTATTTCATTTATCCAACCTAATGCCTAATACCCCTATGAGTGCAACTTTTTGCAGACATGACGACGTCGACGTCCATACGCAAGGATACAGATATTTTTCTCTTTTTCATCGCATTTTTGAATTGTTTTTTATGCTTTTTTGCACAAAACCTCGAGCTTGGTCTTTGTCCGTTCTCACGCTCAAAAATCCATGAGAATGTAATCGAGCACACTTTTATCACTTTTTCGGGCTCAACAAGGTTATACGAAAAAGGAACCACCTAGAGTCCTCTTTAAGCTCTTTTCAGACTCTCTAAACATGAAAAGATTGCCGAGCGATCTTGCTATTTTCACGCTCGTTAAATTATTTGAAGGAAGCATTTATTGGGAGGTAATTTATCTCTTTTTCAGTCTCATCAGACTATTTTATGAAAAAGGAACTGAGAGAGTTCTCTTTTGAGTGTTTTTCCAGACTCTATAATCATGAAAAACCTTCAAGTTTTCTATCTTTGGACTCATTAAACAAGCATCGAAAGACCTGTAATGGGACCAAGCCACTCCTTCCTAGGGTTCGTTAAACATACTCTGAAGGACTCATCCAAAGGATGAACTTACATAAAAAATCATATGCTATCCTCCTCAAGCTTGCATAAAAATAAAGAGGTGCTCGCCAGAAATAGTGGGGGAAAATTTGGGAAAGGGATATGTTTTCATATTCATATTATTGGCAGTAAGTGTCACTCTTGAACATGACACCCCCCTATTCATTATCTAAAGCGGATTTGGGAAATCCATTTGTCTTTCATTCGACTTACTATAAGGTCATATACTAAGTCATCTCTGAGTCAGTGCTGCCAAATCATTGGTCGTGTCATTCATATGTTCAAGAGAAGTTCATTCGAAACCTCTATTAAGTCGACCATCTGCAATTATACTTTCTCTCTGTGTCGGCCTTCCCTATGTCCAATCCAACTTACATCATACTCTGTTTCACCTTCAAAATCTATTACTCATTACATGTCGTTAATGGGGGATACATCAAGGCCCTCTTGTGATGAGTTTTGTTCTGTCGAATCCAGCTCATTATCCGAAAACAAGACTTAGAAATTATTTGGTACCTTGGAACTTGCATGCCTCAATTGCAGGTTTCCTTGCCTTCAACAGTGGGTTTTCATCATTGACCTCTGATCGGGAGATTCCATCGAATGTTTGACCTCAACTCATTTATTCACATTCAATGGATTGTACTAGTGTACCTTGGCATTCATTGACATTAATGGTGATTTTCCTCGCACTTGTTAATGGTTTCATCAATGACCGGTAATCAAGTGGTTTCTACCATGTTCGACTTCGGTACATGTAATCACATGGTTAGATTCGTACTTTCAGGTGACGGGATTGAAGACCCTGGGTCTCGTCTCTTAGATCCAAGCTGTGATGGAATATGTATAATTTGCCAACACATAGATACACTTTGTATGTCTCATGGCTATGTCGTCTTAATTTGAATCTTCTTGCATGGATCCACAGTGTATTCTTGGTGGCTATGCGATATTTTGACGGCATGGATCCATGGTGTACGATTGGTGCCCAGGACCTATGTTTATGATGTCATCTATCTATGATCTGAGTATGGGAATGCCTACCTCAGAACTAGTATGATATTCTGCAGATGCTTGGTTGTTCGTAGGTTTCCGATTAGGTGCGCTCCTGGTTTCTGACACACACACGCAGTTTACAAAGTATTTCGACTATCACTGATTCTGGCCTCATACTTTGGGGGGCATTCTATTACACATGATTTTGGTTATCTTGGTGATGTATTGACAATAGTGTACTCAAGCTCTCAACAAGAACCTTCTCCTAAGAAAAGTGGCATTTATCTCCTTCTAGAAAACATATTTTCCAGGTGAGTTCACAGGCTACATATGGCCTAGGGTGTGAGAATGACCCATTCTCGTAGGCCACCTTCATCTAGGGTGCAAACTTCTTGCAGGTTGCTCTATACATAGGGTGAGAACTTGTTTTTGAACTTGGAAAAGAGAAGAAGTCTCGAGGGTTCTAGAAGGGAATCTTCTAGAAAATGGGTTGGTATTCGTATGGTTGTCATTTTACTGGCTTCCCTGATTTGGTGGGATCATTCTCATCCATGTAACTATCTCACCCTCTCCTATATATTGAAATGATTCTCATGGAAAAGGTTAAGCAAGATTAATTGAAGAATTGGTAAAGGAATTGTGTGAAGAAACCTACTTGAACAGAATCTTGGAGACTCTAGTAGGTCTATCAAGAGGAATTAGATCTTCTTCATGCAAGGACAGAGAAAGTGTGTCTATTGGAACCGAGAGTCACCGAAAGGAAGCTTGTGACAGCAAGGCGATCAGGTTCTATCTTCTGCTTTCAATTAATATGATATAGCGGCATGTCCTTTTCCCATAAAGTCATTCTTACTTTATTGTGTAATTCCTTGATTATACACATAAGTTGACGATTGAATACATTTTGCTACCTTTACTTTGGTTGGTTTGTGTTGTCTTGGTCTTGACCTCACGAGAGCACTGGAGCGAAGCGGGAGAAACAGAGACCTAAGGAAGCGATACAAAGGTATGTCACTTGTTCCTCCTTACTAGCTAATTCAATGGTCGTAACTTAGGGAAAGAGTCACGTCCTCTTATGTTTTGTTCTAGATCCAGGTGGATCTAGGGAGATCTGTTAGTGTCCGCACCTACCGATTGGTCCGATAATAGCTGGATCTGCTCAATGAACTGGGTGGCTTTGTTAGCTTCAGTTGGAGCAGGAGATGAGTCGGTCGAGGTGACTGGAAGTGGAAGTGGAACATATATGGGACCCAATGGTTGGAATCCCAACCCCACCTAAAAGGGGTTGTGGTCAGTTGAGCTATGCAGGGATCAATTGTAGCTATGCTATACATAGGGAAGACTCTCATCCCATGTGCAAGGGTGTTTGGAATTATACATGTGTAGGATATGCACGATCATTCGATTTATGACCTCGATTTGGCCATCTGTCTAGGGGTGGAAGGTCGTGGATTTGGTGGGCTTGGTGTCCAGCAGTGACCAGAGGCTTGACCAGAATGTGCTGAGAAATCAACTGTCCCTATTTGAGACAATATTTTGTGGGATTCCAAAATGTACCCAAACTTGTTCAAAGAAGAGCTTGGCAATGGCTTCTGCTATGATGCTCTTCTTGCAGGCAACCATAATCACCATCTTAGAAAAATGATCAACAACCACAAAAACACAATCATTTCCCTGCTTGGTGGATGGGAGGCTTGACATGTAGTCCATTGAGATGGATTCCTATGGCCTTTTAGGAGTAGGAAGAGGGGTGAACAAGCCCTATTTCTTATTGGTCGATTTGGCAATAGCGTAGGCAGTGTAAGACCTGATATACTTGTTGACCTCCTGTCGAAGTTTCATCTAGTAGAAATTTTTTTGTAGCATCACCACTGTCTTTTTGACACTGAAGTGTCCTGCCACTCGAATATAGTGGGCTTCCCAGATCAGCTCCTCTCGCTTGCTTGATGGAACGTAGATATGGCCCAGACGACACCGCAACCCATCCTGAAGATGGAAATTATCGACAACAGCGTTTGCACCCAACATTTGGTAGGTGGTGGTGAATTTCAGGTCTCTCTCATAGAGTTGGGGCCATCCAGAGGTCTCATGGTTGCAAGAGTCTAGCACTATGGTGAGTGTCACAACTAGTGGTCTACTGAGGCAATTAGTGACACAGTTGGTGCTTCTTGTTTTATACATGATGTTGAGGTGGAATTGTTGTAAGTATGTGGACCACTTTTGATGGCGGTCATTCTAGAATTTGCCTTGTGTTTGCATGAACTTCAATGGCTTATGATGAGTGTGGATGTCTCCACTGGTGGTAGGCTTGCAAAATGGAGTACATTTCTTTTTCGTAAGTAGGGTACTTACGGACAACATCTGATAGTGTCTCACTATGATAGGCCACAGGGTGGTCGTGCTAAGTGAGAACGATACCCACAACATAGTCTAAAGCATCTGTCTCAATCTCAAAGGGTTGTTGCAGGTTTGGTAGTGAAATTAATGGGGTTGAGCATAAGCATTTCTTCAAATCATTGAATTATTTTTGTTGGGACCATCCCCACGTAAATTTTCCCTTACCACCACCCTTGGTTATTTGGCTAAGATCCCATGCAATATGGGAGAATCCCAACATGAACTTGTGGTAGAAATTGGCAAGGCCCAAGAAGATCTGAAGCTTAGTGAGTGTGGTTGGGGCTGGCCAGTCATAGATGACTTGGATCTTGGATGTATCCACATGTACGCCATCCTGATCAATGATGTAGCCTAGCTAATGGACCATGTCCATGCCAAAGGATCATTTTTCCAAGTTGGCATATATCTTGTGCTTCCGTGGGGTGTGCAAAACCTGTTGAATATGTTGCAAGTTTTTTTCCCAAGACTTGTTTTAAATGAAAATATCATCCAGATACACCACTTCAAAAGTATTTGTGAATGGTCGCAATATATCGTCCATCATTCTCATGAAAGTGGCTGGAGCATTTTTCAAACCAAAGGGCATGACCAACCATTCAAAAAGGCCTTCCTTTGACTTGAAGGTGGTCTTACATGCATTTGTTTGTTCTATCGAGACTTGATGGTAGCCAGACTTTAGATCAATCTTACTGAAGTATTTGGCCCCCATGAGTTGATCAATGAGGTCGTTGATTTGGAGAATTGGGTACCAGTTTCTGACTGTGATTTTATTCAGGGCCCGATAATCAATGCAGAGTCGCTAGGTTCCATCTTTCTTCTGTACTAGCACGATTGGGATCCTGCAAGGTGAAGAGCTAGGACAAATGTTCCCCTTGTGGAGAAGTTATTGGATCTATCGCTTGATCTCCTCATTCTCTAACATAGAGTGACAGTAGACTGGCCCATTGGGAAGCAGTGCACCTGGGGTCAGATCAATGGGGTGCTTGACTTGACAGTGCAGAGGTACCTCGGTAGGTAAGGAGAATATATATGAGTATTCTTCAATGACCTTATCTACTTTCTTTTGCTGTGTGGAGAGTTCGATCACAGAGACTCTGGATGTGGCTATGATATTTCTCTTATTCCAAGAGTGAATCATGAAGAAGACAACTTCCCCATCTGAGATATGACCTTCCTGCATTGCTTGGCAGAGATCAAGGAAATAGCACTAGGTGGGACTGCCTCGGTGATCTTGTACAATTTCCTATTCAAAGTAATAATAACACTACGAGGCCTAGACTCATATACAACATGATGTTTCCATAAATAAGGTTGGACCAAAATAACATCACAAACTTCGAGAGGATAAACATCACACAATACCTCATCATTGAAGGGCTTAATGTTGTACGACAGTCGACACTGGTGGCTGACGCGGAGATTGCTTCCTTGGCGGAGCCATATAATGGTCTAGGGTTGTGGGTGCGACATTTTTAGCAGGGCTAGCTGCTTGATAACTTCTACTAAGATGAGGTTCTTCTGGCTACTACTATCAATGGTGAAGTGCAGTGGGGTGTCTTTTACCCACATTTTTGAATGGATGAGGCTCTCTCCTTCTTATGGCTAGTCTAGTTCATCATGTTGGATATTGGTGGTAGCAAAGGTGTCACTGGGTTCTGTGTCAATGATCAGTCTTCCCCTTTCTGGTTCTGAATTAGAGTCAGAACCCGCATCTAATTCAGAGGCTTTCACTTTGGCCACCGGCGACTTCTTTGAGTGAAAGTCAACAGTGTTGTGCCAAGGGCTCTTATGGAAGTCGCACCATTTCTCGGTATATTTCTTTGTATTTCTGGTGTCCTTCTTTACTGGCGGCTTGGAATGGTTGTCCTGATACTGTCCATATTTGCTCTATCCTTTTTCTGTGGATTGGGGATGCCCTTTCCTGGCTTTTACTATGAGGGGTTCCCGGGCCCAAATTGTCATGTCTTTTGTTTGAGCTTCTTCTTGATTTTGATGCATATCAGTAGGCCACGCCGAAGGACGAGGTGTACAAAAATTCCATTTTGGTATGGATGTATCTATGCAAAGCACCACGATACTTGATCACCAGATGTCCCTTTGAATCTTTGATACCCAGCTTGGTGTGCAAGGTATGGAAGATATTTGTGAACTCTGGCACTGCTTGGTCTCTTTATTGCCACAGTGTGGTCCATTTGGTATACAAGTCGTCATAACTTCCAACATGGTAGTATTGTTCCTTAATAGAATCCCTGAAGGATTCCCAGGTGGTCATGACTGTAAATAAAGAGGGTTCCTCTGTTTCCTTTTTCTCATAGAAATTTTCCCACCAATCTTTGACATGGGGAACGACTTTGAGGAGCACAAAAGTAATATTTTTCTCTATTCGAAAAGTTATGGACAAAAAAATACCCTTCTAGTAGATTCAATCACTTGTCTACACCATCTGCGTCTATCTAACCTTCAAATAAAGGAATATCAAATTTTATTTGTACCTTGAAGGGGGCGACACCTCTCCTCGAAGAAGATGTGTCGCCTGTTGGTAGACGCCGAAGGATTTTCGCGAAAATATCCATCATCTCGTTCCTCTGTTGCATGATGGATTCCTCAAGAAATGTTTTGAAAGGATCTCATGTCCTGTCATCTTTCTTTTCTCCTTCCATGAGAGGTCACTTGGGCGTGCGAGAGCTTTGGTCCTCCAGAGAAACAAGCTCGAGACCCAATTCTTTGTACTCTTACCTCGTTAGGGACATCCATTAAGATGACAAGGAGAAGACCGCTCTAATACCACTGATCTAGATTTTATGAGTAGAATGAAATGAATACATATTACTAATAGATGCTTAACACAAAATAACAGAGATACAGTAAAATTGGTTTTCTATTCAACAAGGAAATAAGCTAAAACTGTAAAATGTAGTGGAAAACAAGCTTGCTGGAATGGTGGCGGCTTATCTCTAAGAAGACATGTGATGACTATGCTCATTATCAAGAATATGATTACAATAAGGCTATGAATGCATTTTTACAATGAATAGGAGTGTCAGAAACCCTAGACATCCAAAAACCTAACCCTAGGAGATGAAGCGCCAAAAGTCACGTGGGCCCCATTTGGGTAAGTCAGTTCATCAACTTCTCGGGGTCGTAACTTTTGCATACGATCTTTGTTTTAGGTGTATGATAGCCCGTTGTAAATATCTATATAAGGAATACTATTTTTGATGAAAATTTCATGATAATTTTTCGCGATTGGAATATCCCAAAAAAATGTTGTTTAGGGCCTCAAAACAGCTCCAGAAGTTCAAGACTCGAAAAACTGCTAAAAATAGTAAATTACCAAAATTGCCAGAAAGATATTTTGAGCCAGCTAGAAAAGATGGGTGGCCATTGATATCCATCTGGATCAATCCTCCTTCCTTAGGAAGAAATGGTATCTATTGCGTTGAGTTCCCCCATCAGATGAGGAAATTTCTGTTGAATTTGGCCTCGGGTGAGCCACTTGCCTTGGTGCAGGAGCTACCTTGCTTTGACGACTCGATAAAGTTGGATCCTTTGTTTTCGAGTGCTCTTGAAATGTGTGTCCATAATATGATCACTGGATTATTTTTGTATGCATTCAAAATTGAGCTCTGTTGGTGTCAGTTGTTTTGCTACGTCTGAGGTGTCCAATAATGGTAGGAAATAAGGTCAAGGGAGGTCCACGTTGAACACTAGGTGCAGGCCAAGGAAAGGAGGAATGTTGAGCTCAAAATCATTATCCCTCATAGCCTTGGTGATGGTGTACGACCCATAACGGAGTGGGTGAAGCTTTCGATGGGGTCCTGTAAGGCGTTCTTTCTACAAGTGCAACCAAACTTTGTCTCCCATCTGAAACTTATGTGGCACCCAATGTTGATCATGGCACTGCTTGTACTTGTCATTGGACTTTTGTAGGATATCATGAACCTATTGGAAGATGTGTTGGATCCACTCAATGAACCGGGTGGCTTTATAATCTTCTGTTGGAGAAGGAGATGAGTCGGCGAAGGTGACCGCAAGGGGAATTGCAACATCTATGGGACCCAATGGTTGGAATCCCAACCCCACCTGAAAGGGGCTATAGTCAGTTGAGTTATGCAGGGTTCGGTTGTAGCTATGCTAGACATAGGGAAGACTCTCATCCCATGTGTGAGGGTGCTTGGAATTATACATGGGCAGGATATGCACAATCATTCGATTTATAACCTTGGTTTCGCCATCTGTCTGGGGGTGGAAGGTCGTGGATTTGGTGAGCTTGGTGTCGAGAAATGACCAGAGGATCGACCAAAATGTGCTGAGAAATCGACTGTCCCAATCTGATACAATGGTTTGTGGGATTCCAAAATGTACCCAGACTCGTTCAAAGAAGAGCTTGGCAGTGGCTTATACTGTGATATTCTTGTAGACAACCAAAATTGCCATCTTAGAAAAATAATCAACAACCACAAAAACACAATCATTTCCTCGCTTGGTGGACGGGAGGCCCGACATGTAGTCCATTGAGATGGATTCCCACAGCTTTTCACGAGTAGGAAGAGGGGTGTATAGGCCCTGTTTCTTAGTGGTCAGTTTGGCAATAGCGCAAGAAGTGAAAGACCTGATATTATTGTTGACCTCCTGTCGAAGTTTGGGCTAGTAGAAATGTTTATGTAGTATCTCCATTGTCTTTTCAACGCCGAAGTGTCCTGCCACCCACTTGAAGTGGGCTTACCAGATCAACTTCACTCGCTCACTTGATGGAATGCAGATATGACCCAAATGACACAATAAGCCATCCTGAAGATGGAAATTATCGACAACTACATTTGCACCCAACATTTGGTAGGTGGTGGAGAAGTTTGGGTCTATCTCATAGAGTTGGGGCCATCTAGAGGTCTCATGGTCGCAAGAGTCTAGCACCGTAGTGAGTTTCGCGACTGGTGGTCTACTGAGGAAATCAACGACGCAGTTGGTGCTTCATGTTTTATACTTGATGTTGAGGTGGAATTGTTGTAAGTATGTGGACCACTTTTGATGGTGGTCATTATGTAATTTTCTTTGTTTCTGCATGAAATTTAGTGGCTTATGATCAGTGTGGATGATTGTCTCCTTCCCAAGAATGTAATGTCTCCACTAGCGGCAAGCTTGCACAATGGAGTACATTTCTTTGTTGTAAGTAGGGTACTTACAGACAACATCTGATAGTGTCTCACTATGATAGGCCATGGGGTGTCCATGCTGAGTGAGAACGGTGCCCACAGCATAGTCTAAAGCATCTATCTCAATCTCAAAGGGCTACTATAGGTATGGTAGTGAAAGTACTGGGGCTGAGCACAAGCATTTCTTAAAATCATCGAAAGCTTGTTGTTGGGACTGCCCCACGCAAATGTTGCCTTACCACCACCCCTGGTTATTTGGCTGAGGGCCCATGCAATATGGGAGAATCCCAACATGAACATGCGATAGAAATTGGCAAGGCCTAAGAAGCTTCAAAGCTCAACGAATGTGGTTGGGGCTGGCTAGTCACGGATGACTTGGATCTTGGTTGGATACATATTTACGCCATGTTGATCAATGATGTAGACTAGGTAATGGACCATGTCCATGACGAAGGTTCATTTTTCCAAGTTGGCATATAACTTTTGTTGTCGCAGGGTGTGCAAAACCTACTGAATATGATGCAAGTGTTTTGTCCAAGACTTGTTGTAAATGAGAATTTCATCCATATACACCACTACAAAAGTATTGGTGAATGGTCGTAGGATATCATCCATCATCCTCATGAAAGTGGTTGGATAATTTGTCAAACCAAAGGGCATGACCAACCATTCAAAAAGGTCTTCCTTTGACTTTAAGTTGGTCTTCCATAAAACTGTTTGTTCTATCAGGACCTGGTGGTAGCCAGACTTAAGATCAATCTTACTTAAGTATTTGGCCCCCGTGAGTTGATCAAGAAGTTGTAACACCCTGTTTCCCCCAGATTGTAAATATAACTGGACTAGCCAAGAACTATGGAAAACT
>CBVK0100603526.1:0-16733 GCA_900067695.1 Picea abies | reverse complement strand
GCTCTTCCGATCTCACAAAAAATGGCGACATTGAGCCATTGGAGTCATATGAATATGAACTGGAATCTCATTTTCTTCGACAGTTGCATGAAATACATGATGTCGCTACGTATTTTTCAAAGTTGCTATTGTCTGCATCTCCAATTATTCTTGCACATGAGAGGGGACTTTGGGGAGATAAATTTTGTATATGGTGGTTGTCTAAATGGGTCAATATATCAATTGGTGTATGGTCATTGACAAGAATAAAAAGATATCTACTATTCAACAAAACCGCATCTAATAATCCATATTGCATCTTGTTCCATGATGCCAATGTTGTCAATGGTCATTATGAACCACTACTATACAAAAAATTGTCCATATGCAATCTTGAAGGAGCTCATATTTACTTTTCCCTCATTTGGAAAGACCTTGAATCATAGGGGAAATGGATTATGCATCGCATAGAGTGCCATGGTTTACAACTAGCAACAATTGTTGTGTCTAGTTGTGGAGATAGTCTGTTTAGTGCAATTTGTTGTTTGGTAGCAATGAAGTTTGATGTACAGTCACTACAGCTTTACATTGTACAGTCCATTTTCAATGCAATTATAGGCGGCATCCAACAAGCTTTTAGCTGCTTGAATCAACACCTTTCTCCATATCTCCGAGAAAATATGTCGAAAAATGGAGGTTGGAAAGAATACATTGTAAACATGGTGCTTCCATATGAAAAAGGAAATGTGGAAGGTTGTAGATTATGTTTGGAATGACTATCTATCATACTCAGAGTAAATATCCAGGCCTGGTCAGCCTTTCCATATGGCACTATCCATTCCTAGTCTATTGATTCAAATTACGATTGACCAATTGACATCCTCTTGTTGAAAACAAATACAACACATATCTATTATCAACCTTTGCTTGGACATATCACTTGTTCAGGGTTCAGTGTCCATGCCACCCAAACTACATTGAATCTGCATATGCCTGGCATGCTTTTTAGTGAGAATGAAACTCCTCCCGGTTGTGATATGGCCATACAGGGATTAAACAAAAAATTCATGCGTGAAAATCATCCCAATTGTGATGAGGCCATACAGGGATTAAACAAAAAACATAGAATAAGTTATCACAACTTGAAAAACATTATGCATGAAATTCATCCTAGTTGTGATGAGGCCATATAGGCCTTAAATAAAAAACATAGACTAAGTTATCACAACCTGAATGAGAGTGAAATTCATCCTAGTTGCCATCAGGTCATCTTTCCCTTAGATAAGAAACATAGAGTAAGTTACCATAACTTGAAAAAGGTCATACGCGAGAGAAAAAAATACATTTCTACTCTTCCTTTTAGAGAGAAACTCACATATCACAATCTAAAAAAATTTGTTCATACACAACACAACAGAAACAAGTACAATCACATATCCCACAATGGTCATGCAACTGTCACATTTCATGGGCTAGAAGCAATACCATGCAGTACTACCAATGAAAACCAGCAAACACTTTCTACCCATACTTCCCCGCGAAAGAAAGATGCAAGATAGACCTACATGAAACAAACTAAAGACATGCCTTCCATTGTATGTGCAATTTGTGAACAATTGAATTTCACAAAAAATAGTAAGTCTTTCATGCTTGATTTAGAAGCAGAATACCTCTGCTTGACAATGCACGATAAAACATTTTCCAGTGGCAAAATTTGTCTTCCATGCAAATGGTCGCTTGAAAATGAAAAACTGTCACAATTTGCAACCCTTGACCAAATAAGATGTAATACACCAATACCAAATGAAGTACACTTATGAAACTTGAAGAGAGACTTGTGTCTCTGCAAATTACATTTTCACAAATCAAGCCTTGGGGTTATAAACGACCTCAGATGGGCTTAACATGATCAATTATTAATGTGTCTTTTCATTTAGATGTTGTGCAAAAAGCCTTGCCACAGGTCATTAACAATATAATGACAATTATTTTGGCTCTGAAAAGATGCTTGCGATACAAAAATGTGTATCAAACAGGAAAAATGCCTGTGCAAGTTGTTATGAAAGCATTAAAGGAATTATGTTCCAGGACTCTATACAAAGCACAAAACATTTGTATAAATGAGAACTGGAATAGTGTTCTTGGAGAAGACGATGCCAACTCTGTAGAGACTCTCTAAAATGTTAGTGAATTTGATACAAGTCATGAATCGAAGAATGAAACACCTACTGAGACATTGGTGCATGGATTCACTGATTCATAGTGCATTCGTGACTTGCATGACAAGATTGTCGAAATTGCACTTGCTGAGGGGCAACGTCCACTTGGAATATTCAAGGAAAAATTCACTAAGGAAATGAACTTCCCAACACTCTTATATGGAGATCCATGTGCCACTGATATTACAAAATGATTCAATTATCATAAAATAGTCCGATGGAAGATGCTACATTCAAGCGGTGACTTCTCCTGTCACATAACAAATTTGTTTTTCCAAACAATGCGCATAATAATAGAGCAAGTTCTCTCCTGCATGTGGGTCCAAATAAGAAAAGGTCAGTTACAGGGAAGAAATTTGTTTTCCAAGGACGTCAAGTACAAAGTAAACCTAGAAAAAATTATGAAATATGATATTGGATACATAGATTTCAAAAACATTTGCACCTCTACTGACTATTTGCAACAACAAAAGAAAAATATTTTCAATGATCCGACAATTGGCCCCGCCAACATTTTTTGTCACATTTACAAGTGCAGAGCATTATTGGGATCCATTTGTGGCTTTCATATTTGACCTTCATAGGAACACAAAATGTAAAAAACAAACCGATACACTAGAACATAATGACATTTGCTACCTCATAAGAAAATAGCCAGTGACATGTAGTTACTACTATATACATAGAATAAATTCTTTGAGACAATTGATATGCCATGATAAAACATTTTTCGGAAAAATATCGGACTACTTTTTTGTGATTGAATTCCAAAATAGGGGAAATGAACATGACCACACATTGTTATGGATAGAGGGTGCACCAGTCTATGGAGCTGAAAAAAATTCACAGAACAATAAATTTATGGACAAATACATAACATGCAACACAGATCATTTGGATCTAGAACTTGCCAAAGTTCATAGACATTACCATACAAGAAGTTGTAGAAAATGAAAAAACTCGCATTGCAGATACAACTTTCTCGAGGCACCAATGAGAGCTATAAGAATAATAGATCCACTTAGTTTATAGGACTATGTTGTTGTTGATAAATCTAAATCCTTGTTCACATTTCTAGAACAGGGAGAGTTTGACAAGCTGGTGAGCTTCAATGACTTCTTCATAGAGCTAAATCTATCAAAATATGAGTACATCCAAGCCATACAATGTATGCTTAAACAAACAACAGTTTTACTTAAACAAAAACTTTCCCATATTTGGAACAACAATTTCTCCAAGGACATGCCAGTTATGTGGAAAGAAAATACAGATGTGCAGTACGTCCTCAATGCATATGCTGCAACATCGTACTGTACCTCGTATATGAAAAAGGTTGACAAATCTATGACAAGTGCATTCAAAAGAATACGCGAAGAACATGAAAGAAGTCATATTGATGCCATACAAATGATATGCACATTTGGCAATACATTGCTTAATCTTCAACAAATGTCTGCTCAACAAGCAGTTCACATTGCACTTTCCCTACCCCTCACTTGTAGTTCAAGAAAATGTGTCTTCATAAACACATCTCTACTTGAGAAACACACATTTGTGATTAAACCACTGGTTTTGCTAGAATAAGAGCCTGACAATTCAGAAGACCTGCTATGTCGCTCTATTGTTGATTATTACCTCCAGTTTCCATCTCCTATTAGCCATATCTGCTTAGCAAAATTTGTATCACATTACAAAAAAAAATGGTGCACCCATATCAAAAAGAAGAAAAACCTCTGTGATATGGTTTATCAAATACAATAAACATTCTCACTATGAAAACTATTATAGAGAAAAATTGTTGCTATATGTTCCATTCGATGAAAACAAGGAGACATTAAAACATAACTTCTCTACATGGGAGGCTGCGTATGTTGCCTCTGAGACTATAGTGCACATCAATGAAGCTAGATTTACCTACAATGTTAATCCAACATGGGTTGATCTAGAAATTGCAGTTAATGAGCTAGAAAACCTTGACAATCTTGATGAGACATTCACAAACTGAAAAACAACCAGAACTCCTTGCGAGTCCTATGAATTAAAAGCGGATTTGCCTCATCCTCGAGCAGGTGGAGGTGAAAAACGTATCAATCTTGGTTTTCAAGTCACAAAACATCATTTCCTAATTGAAAATAATGAATACCATAGAATAAAATGTCTGTTGAATCGAGAAAAAAAAAACAATTCTAAAGGACATTGCACTTAAAAAATGCTTGAACATGGACACTCCTTTGCACATGTTCCTTATAAGTGGATAAGGAACAGGAAATACATTCACAGTGAAAGAACTGTTCAAAATACTTATACAAATCTATCATTCAAACAATTTCTCTGATCCTATGAAACCAAAGGGCCTAATAGTTGCATACATAGGAAAAGTTGCATATAATGCAGGTGGAACAACAATCCACTCTGCATTTTTAATTCCTTTAAACAATTCACATATTCTTCCATTTAGAAAGGAAATTTTGGATACATTGTCTAATATTTATGATGAACTCAAACTTGTCTTTATATATGAAGCATCTTTTATTGGAAGTTGGTTCTTATATTCCATTGACAACTGACTAATAAGAATAAAAAATGTGCACATGAAATACTTTGGAAACATTGACATGATATTCTGTGGGGATATTTACCAGGCACAACCTGTGACATCCCCCCAAAATAAAATATTTTTATTTTTGTGTGCTGGAAATTTATTTCCGTTTTTGGCAAATTCGAATCTGAATTTTTTTTTCCATTTATAGTAATTCCAAATTTTGAATTTAATAATTGTATTTAATTATTGTTACTATTGGGAAGATATTTGTTTGGACTCAACTAACTATTTGACTATGACACTTGTATCACAACAGAATATTTATATTAACTGCAGGAGGACAAGTGGAATAGTCATGTTAAAAATCAGCTGACCATGACGCCATGAGTGGGGAACAAGTTGGAACTGCCTCTGGGCTGATGATTACATGTGGAAAATCAAAGATTTGGCCACTGAAAGCCACTAAAAATCAAGGATTAAGAAAGCTGTGAAAATCCCCAAAGGAGGGAAAAGACTTGGGCAAAAAAAAAATGGATAAATAGCATATGCGAGGAGGTAGGACACTGCCAAGTATGCTGGGAAATGATTTCTAAGCTCTCTTGCTATTATGAACACTGCAGATTGAGTGTGAGGCAAGAGGAGCTTGCTAAAACATAATCGACTTGTTGTTATGAGCACTGTTGAGTAAGTGTGAGGTAAGAGGATAATTGTTGGAATTGAAGGACATTGTTGAGGAGGAGTTTCCAATTTCACCCTCATGTATTCATGGTTAGGCTAGGGGATGAATCGGGCAAGTGAATTTGGCTACCCTGTTCTACGGTTGGGAGGAACATGGTTGTTCCCTTTTTCTTCTCGCAGATTGGATTCAAATATGTTGATCTACCCCTCTCTATTATGAATGGCTATGATTTTACTTCGATGTCATTTTAAATCCGAACTGGAATGATGTCCATTCTCTGTCTGAATGATTTTCTAATGCATTGTATTGATTAAATCAAAACTGTAACGTTTTCCATTTTGTTTGTTGTGGGGACTATATGTGAAGGAAATATATAATTATATTTCTATAAGTAAGGAAAGGAAGAGATTAACGTCAATGAGGCAAATCCTCTCTATAGATAAATCCCCAGGAAACCAAACTCAGATTACTCGGAACATCATTTATAATAACCAATCTCTGATGGAATGATATTCTTAATCATGTATTTACATAGATGCACATATCTAGTACTGTTGATGTTTAATGCATTGATTAAAAAAGGCTCTAAGTGAATATTATATAATTTACCTTATACATAGATTTTTATCCTTTGTGCCCTTCTGTGCGTATAAACTCATAAGTTTAGATTTAGAAATTCTATCAGGTAAATGGATATAGAATCTGTCTACCACTAATGTTTTCACAGAACGGAAGTAAGAATACCAATACAAGGAAAAAAAATCTTAGAGCTATGAAAATAATGTGAATTTCGGCATTCGGGACATGCGGGTTACACTTATGCAAAATTCCCTTACTTTTCCAAACCCCAAAATCCCGAGTCCCGAAATCTCGAAGTGTCGGTCCCACATCCTTTAAATTTTTGGAATCCAAGAGTTGTTGTGTATTGTTGTTTGTTTTTTGAAAACCCAAAACCCCGAATCCCGAAATCCCAAAGTGTTGGTCCCACATCGTTTCACCTTTCGGAATTCAGGAGTTGTTGTGTGTTGTTGTTTGGCATTTGAAACCCCAAAACCCCGAATCCCAAAATCCTGAAATGTTAGTCCACGATCCTTTTCGTAATTTCAGGAATTGTTTGTGTTTGATGTTTTGGATTTTCAAGTTGTGGGATTTCGAATTCCAAAATCCTGAAGTGTTGGGCATGTTTTTTTTCATTTCAGAAGTCTATTTATGTCAATGTTTGGGCACTGGAACTCACGAAGTCCTGAACCCTGAAACCCTGAAATGTGGGCCCCACCTTTCCTTTTTCTCATTTCAGAAGTTTGCATATGTTTTTGTTTGGGTACTTGAGCTCACGAAGTCCCGAACTCTGAAACCTCGAAATGCAGGCCCCACTTTTCCTTTTTTCACATTTCGGAAGTTGGCATATGTTGTTGTTTGGGTACTTGAGCTCACGAAGTCCCGAACCCCGAAATGTGGGCCCCACTTTTCCTTTTTTCTTTTCGGAAGTTTGTATATGTTGAAGTTTGGGACACTTGAACTCACGAAGTTTCGAACCCTGAAACCCCGAAGCACTAGTCCACCCTTCCCTTTGTTTCACATTTCAGAGGTTTGTATCTGTTGATATTAGTTGTTGTATTTGCAAATCTCTGAACTCCGAAATCATGAAATACTGGTCACTTTTCACGATTTCAAGAGTTGTTGTGTGTTGATATTAGCTATTGTATTCGTGAATCTTTGAACTCCGAAATCCCAAAATGCTGGTCACTTTTTGCGATTTCGGGAGTTGTTGTGTGTTGATTGGAGAATCTTTCCTCGATTGGAGGTATGGAAGTAATAGACTTGTTTACAAGTCGCTTGTATAGTTAAAACTATGTTGGTGTTATAGACATCATCAAATAAGAAAATATTGGTAATTTTTACAAGACTTTAAATAACATTGAAGGGAGGAGTATACACTCATTATATCATCGAGTAGGAAGTTTTAAGTTGCATAGTATAGACAATCATTGAATGTAAGGTCTCTAAAAAACTTTCAAACTCAAGCTTTATAACAGAAGACTTAATTTCTTGAATCTCAAAACTATGCAAGGATAATTGTACAAACAATTTTATCTTTTTTGTGATAGTTTTTGAGGTACATTACATATGGTATCAGAGAAAAAGTTACAACACTAGGCCTGAATAGGTCCACATTAATTGCTTAGTATATATTCTGATTTATGAAAAAAACTAATAAATCTTATGGATTACAAACATAAAGATTTTATGTTTTGTGTTGAATAATGGTAGCTCAAGAAGGTGCAGAAATCAAGGTAGAAGAGAATCTGCAACAAGGACCTCCTAGAGATTCAAGACAGAATAGTGATGGAAGCTCACCCACGGAGGTGTTGAAAACAATGAGGAACCTTATTGTTGAACTACAGGTTTTCAAGGCCGACAATGAAAAATTGAAGAAGGAACAGCATGAACAACAAGAGATAAATAAAGTGATGTTGTGTAGTATAGTAACCAAGAAAAGTCCAAAAGATGATCACCATGAGGAAGAGGTCAGCAAAAGGGCCTCCAAGAATTCTAGTGTGAAAATAGAAAAAGGAGACAGCTCGTCTGAAGGGACACCTTCAATTGAAGAGAAAACCATACCAGACAGAAAAAGAAAACAAACAGACCACCTTGAAGGAGAATTTAAAAAGATTAGAAGAGCTTCTTTTGATGGAGAATCTGGGACGGAAGAAGAAGTTGAGGCATAGTTGTTGGGCATCAAAAAATACTTCCAAATCTACAGCTATTCCAACAACATGAAGGTCAGAATGGCCATCTACAATCTGAAGGGGAAGGCCAACATTTGGTGGAAAGAACTAAAATTGGCCAAGGGCCTAAAGGAGAAACAGTTGGAATGGTCTGACTTTAAAAAGTATTTTAAGAAACAATACCTTTCTGAAAGCTATTATGAAAGGAAGACAAAAGAATTCTATGAGTTACGACTCAAAAAAATAACGATGGAGGAACTTATAAATAAATTTTTGGAACTACTAAGGTTCGTACCATACATCCAGGAGGATAAGATAAAAATGCAGCGATTCTTAAGCTGCTTACCACAGTCCTACAGGGACAAAATTGAGTTTGACAACCCCAAATCCTTGAGTGAGGCATTCAAGAAAGCATGAATTTGCTATGACCAGTATAAACATCGGGTAGAGTTTCCCAAGAACTGAAAGGATAAGAAGCAAGATGGAATAAACCAATGAAAGAAGGGATACCAGACAACTCTTTATTAGAATGCAGCAAAAAGTTTCCCAAGGAAGGATTCTCACTCCAATCATCTGAATACGCAAGATAGTGGTAAACTGGTAAACCTGGGAATGAAGAAATTTGGGGACAACTCCTGCAAGCCATTGAAGTGTTGGGAGTGTGGATAGCCTCATCTAAGGAGGAACTATCCATGTTTAATTGTAGCAAACAGAACTGTTGTTCACAATTTGCAGGAAGCCTCGATAGTGGGTGACATGGGTCGAAGTCTGCATCAGATAAATGCAGCCATGGATGGTCAACAAGCTGACCACCAATCCTCGGTGGTAGAAGTCAAAGGTAAAATCAATGACACTCAAATTTCTATTTTAATTGACCCTGGAGCTGCATTAAGTTATATTACTCCCGATGTAGTAGAGTCGAATAAACTTAAGAAACAAAAGCACGAAAAATCTTAGCTTGTACAAGTAGCAATAGGTTCTAAAAGAAAGGTAGTTAAATTTATTTTTGACCTTGAGTTCATCTTAGATGGTCAAAAGATAAGGACCAATCTAAATATTCTATGACTAGGGTCTTATGATATGATTATTGGGATGGATTGGTTGGAACAACACAAAGCAATACTATATTGTTATACAAAGATACTTAGCTATAAAGATAATTTTGGCACTGTTAGAACAACCCAAGGCATACCAAAACCTATATCAGTCAGAAAATTTTCAGTGATGCAACTCAAGAAATGTATTAGAAAGGGATGTCAATTTTACACCATCCAAGTGACGAATCTATTAGAAAAAAAAGATAAGCCCAAGTTAGAAGACTTTGTTGTCCTACGTGAATTCAGAGACATGTTTATTGAGGAGATACCATAATTATCTCTTAGGAGAGAAATAGATTTCTCCATAGACTTACTACCTGGATCAGCCCCTATCTCAAAAGCACCCTACCGAATGAGTCTACTAGAATTGACAGAATTAAAAATACAGTTACAGGAATTATTGGACAAAGAGTATATCAGACCAAGTGTCTCACCATGGGGAGCACCAGTTATCTTTATGAAAATGAAAGACGGTACTCTAAGACTATGTATCAATTATAGACAACTGAACAAAGTAACCATTAAGAACAAATACCCCTTACCCAGGATAAATGATCTGTTCGATCAAGTTGGGGGGGGCAAGATCTTCTCAAAATTGGATTTACGATCCAATTATCATCAAGTTAGGATAAAGGACCAGGACATAAACAAAACTTCCTTTTGAACAAGATACAAACATTACAAGTTTGTATTCATACCTTTCAGACTCACTAATACACCAACCACATTTATGTGCTTAATGAACAACATTTTCAGCCAGTACTTGGACAAGTTTGTAGTAGTATTTATCGACAATATTCTGGTCTATTCTAAAATAGAGGAGGAACATGATGAATGCTTATGAATAGTTCTACAAATACTAAGGAAACACAAACTATATGCAAAATTTGAAAAATGTGATTTTTATCAAAGAGAAATACAATATTTAGGACATGTCATTTCCTCGGAAGGTATTGTCGTAGACCCGGAGAAGATAAAAGCCATTATGGAATGGCCAGTGCCTAAGGATGTGGAAGATGTCCAGTCATTCATGGGAATCACCAGATATTATCGCAGATTTATAGAAGGGTTCTCCAAGATAGCCTACCCTATCATGTCACTACAAAAGAAAGGGACCAATTTTAACTGGTCGCAAAAGTGTCAAGATAGTTTTAACAAGCTAAAATAATTATTGACATCGACACCCATCTTGAAGGTAGCAGACCCAGATCAAGACTTCACAGTATGCGTTGATGCAAGTAAAGAGGGACTATGTGGTGTTCTAACTCAGGAAGAGCATGTGATTTGTTATGAGTCTCAAAAATTAAAGGAACACGAGCAAAATTATGTCACTCATGACTTGGAATTGGTAGCAATAACACATGCCTTAAAAATGTGGAGACACTATATAATGGGCAAAAAATTCTTACTATTCACAGATAATAGCAGAGTGAAATATTTGTTTAACCAACTAGACCTTAATGCAAGACAAGCAAGGTGGCTAGCCTTCTTGAGCGAATTCGAATTCGAGGTTAGACATATCAAGGGTAAGGAAAATAAAGTAGCAGATGCTTTAAGTTGCAAAATCCATGGGTTATTTGAGATAAAAATTAGCAGGGCAGAAAGTGATATCGAACAAAGAATAAGGATGATAGGTATCAATGATGGAAATTATACTAAGATAATGGCAGAATTTCAAAATAATATCGCAAACTCAGATAAACCAGATATAAGTATCGACAAGAAGGGACCATTAAGATTTAAAAATAGACTTTACATACCAGATTCAACAGAGTTAAAATTAACTATTTTAGACGAAGTGCATAAGAAACCATACTCTGGCCATCCAGGTTACCAGAAAACAATAACAACACTCAGAAAACTATTTTACTGGCCTAATATGAAGGGTGAAGAAGCAAAGTACTTGGCTAGGTGCCAATATTGTTAGCAGGTTAAGGCCGAACACCAACATCCAACCAGTCTATTACAGCCATTATCAGTACCAGAATAGAAATGGGAAACCATATCGCTGGAATTTATAATAGGTTTGACTAAAACTCAGAAACATAATGATTCAATCATGGTTGTAATCGATAAACTTAGTAAGTCTGCATACTTTATTCCTGTAAAGTCTACTTTTAAAGCTATTAACATTGTTGAAATATTCATGAAAGAAATTTTTAGACTCCATGGTATTCCTAAAATGGTGATTTCAGATAGAGACATAAAATTCACATCCACTTTTTGGAAGGAATTGTTTGCAAGGATAAATATTGATTTGAATTTCAGTATGAGTTATCATCCACAAATGGATGGACAGACCGAAAGGACAAACCAAATCATAAAGGATATGCTCCGCATGTATGTAAGAACAAAACCGAACAAGTGGGAAGACTACCTACACTTGGTAGAATTTGCATATAACAATGGGTACCAAACTTCGGCTAAGTTGAGCCCTTGCAAAATACTGTACAACAGAAGGTGTAAAACTCCAATTAGCTAGGAAAACCCGACTGACAGACTCATGGTTGGACCAAAGATTCTCCAAGAAATGGAGAACATGGTAAAAAAGGTACAACAAAACTTGAAAGAAGCACAGGACATACTGAAGAGCTATGCAGATCAGAAAAGAAGACACTTGGAATTTCAAGTGGGAGACCACATTTATTTGAAGGTGGAACTCGAGGGTGAGTTCTAGGTGGAACCCCTATGCATTCTAGACTAGAGATAAATAACACTTCGGAACAGAGTTATCGTTCAAGTAAAGATGCAATCAAAGAACTTTAGTCCTGAGGAGGCCACTTGGGAATTGGAGGGAGATTTGAGTAAATCTCATCCAATCCTATTCCAGGAAAGAAACAAACACTGAGGATAGTGTTTTACTTAAGGGGGAAAGGATGTGACATCCCCCAAAAATAAAATATTTTTATTTTTGTGTGCTGGAAATTTATTTCCGTTTTTGACAAATTCAAATCTGAAAATTTTTGGCCATTTATGGCAATTCTGAATTTTAAATTTAATAATTGTATTTAATTATTGTGACCGTTGGGCATATATCTATTTGGAATCAACTAACTATTTGAATATGACACTTGTATCACAATAGGATATTTATATTAACTGCAGGAGGACAAATGGAACAACCATGTTAAAAATCAGCTGACCATGACTCCATGAGTGGGGAACAAGTTGGAACTGCCTTTGGCCTAATGATTACAAGTAGAAAATCAGAGATTTTTCCACTGGCAGCCCCTGAAAATAGGGGATTAAGAAAGCTGTGAAAATCCCCAAAGGAGAGAAAAGACTTGGGAAAAAAAAATGGATAAATAGCATATGCAAGGAGGCAGGATGCTTCCAAGTATGTTGGGAAAGGATTTTTGAACTCTCTTGCTATTATGAACACTGCAGATTGAGTGTGATACAAGAGGATCTTGCTGAAGCATAATCACCTTGTTGTTATGAGCACTATTGAGTGAGTGTGAGGCAAGAGGATAACTATTGGAATTGAAGGACATTGCTGAGGAGGAGTTTCCAAGTTCACCCTCATGGATTCATGGTTAGGCTAGGGGGGTGAATCGGGCAAGTGACTTTGGCTTCCCTGTTCTATGGTTAGGAGGAACATGGTTGTTCCCTTTGTCTTCCCAAGGATTAGATTCAGATATGTTGATCTACCCCTCTCTATTATGAACGACTATGTTTTTACTTCGATGCAATATTAAATCCATTCTGGAATGATGTCCATTCTCTGTCTGAATGATTTTCTAATGCATTGTATTGATTAAATCAGAACTGTAATATTTTTCATTTTGTTTGTTGTGGGGAATATATGTGAAGGAAATCTGTAATTATGTTTCTATAAGTAAGTAAGGAAAGGAAAATATTAATGTCAATGAGGCAGATCCTCTCTGTAGATATATCCCCAAGAAAACAAACTCAAATCCCTCCGAACATCATTTATAATGACCAATCTCTAATGGAATGATATTCTTAATCATGTATTTACATAGACGCACAAATCTAGTACTGTTGATGTTTAATGCATTGATTAAAAGAGTCTCTAAGTGAACATTATAGAATTTACCTTATATAGAAAATTTTATCCTTTGTGCAATTTTGTGCATATAAACTCATAAGTTTAGATTTTGGAATTATGTCAGGTAAATGGATATAGAATCCTTCTACCCCTACTGTTTTCACAGAACGAAAGTAAGAATACCAATACAAGGAAAAAAATTCTTAGATCTATGAAAATAGTGTGAATTTGGGCATTTAGGACGTCTGGGTTACCCTTATGCGAAGTTCCCTTGCTTTTCCAAACTCCAAAACCCCGAATCCTGAAATCGCAAAGTGTTTGGTCCCACATCCTTTCACTTTTAGAAATCTAGGAGTTGTTGTGTATTGTTGTTTGGTTTTTGAAAACCCGAAACCTTGAATCCTGAAATCACGAAGTCTTGGTCCCACATCCTTTTACCTTTCGAAATTTGGGAGTTGTTGCGTGTTGTTGTTTGGCATTTGAAACCTTGAATCCTGAAATCCCAAAATGTTAGTCCACGTTCCTTTTCATAATTTCGGGAATTCTTTGTGTTTGATGTTTTGGCTTTTGAAGTCGCGAGGTTTTGAATCCTGAAATCCCGAAGTGTTGGGCATGTTTTTTTTCATTTCGGAAGTCTGTTTATGTTGATGTTTGGGCATTGGAAGTCACAAAGTCCTGAACCCTGAAACCCCAAAATGTCGGCCCCACCTTTCCTTTTTCTCATTTCAGAAGTTTGCATATGTTGTTGTTTGGGTACTTAAGCTCATGAAGTCCTGAACCCTGAAACCCCTAAATGTGGCCCCCACTTTTCCTTTTTTCTCATTTTGGAAGTTTTCATATGATGTTGTTTGGGTACTTGAGCTCACGAAGTCCTGAACCCCAAAACCTCGAAATGCGGGCCCCACTTTTCCTTTTTTCTTTTCAGAAGTTCGTATATGTTGAAGTTTGGGACACTTGAACTCAGGAAGCTTCGAACCCTGAAACCCCGGAGCATTAGTCCAACCTTCCCTTTGTTTTTCCTTTCGGAGGTTTGTATCTATTGATATTAGTTGTTGCATTCGTGAATCTCCAAACTCCAAAATCCCAAAATACTGGTCACTTTTCATGATTTTGGGAGTTGTTGTGTGTTGATATTAGCTGTTATATTCATGAATCTCCGAACTATGAAATCCTGAAATGCTGGTCACTTTTCACGATTTTGGGAGTTGTTGTGTGTTGATTGGAGAATCTTTCCCCGATTGGAGGTATGGAAGTAACAAACCTGTTTACAAGTTGCTCGTATAGTTAAACCTATGTTGGTGTTATAGAAATAATTAAATAAGAAAATATTGGTAATTTTTACAAGACTTTAAATAACATTGAAGGGAGGAGTATACACTCATTATATCGTCGAGTAAGAAGTTTTAAGTTGCATAGTAAAGACAATCAATGACAGTAAGGTATCTAACAAAATTCCAGACTCAAGATTTATAACAAAAGACTTAATTGCTTGAATCTTGAAACTATGGAAGGATAATTGTACAAAAAAAAATAGAAAATTGTGACAGTTTTTGAGGTACATTACACAACCCATCCAATATTCTTTGATATTTGAACAACCTACCATTAACATGAAAATAGTGACATGTGAGTTCTGGAGAGACAATATTAAATTCTTTGAATTGCATACTAGAATGCGCCAGACAAATGAAACATTCATTGCAATTCTAAATAGAATGCGGACAAACAACCAAACATGTGATGACTTAACATATATCAATGCGAGGTGCTTGTGGCCTGCATCAACAAAACCAACGTTCCCTTGCCTATTCTACATAAATAATGATGTTGCAATGTAGAAGAACCACATGATATTGCTCATGCTTGGTGTGGATATCATCATCAATTCAATTGACCTAGAAGAGGAAAACCATGGAAATGTGCCACATCATGAACATACAACCAATTTACCTTTGCAGCTTGTCCTGAAATTAGAAATGTTGGTTGAAATATATGATTTTAGCTATGATTCACATGATGGTTTGGTCAATGGTGCAGATGGAATACTCAAAGGCTATACGAAAACAAAAAAACTTGATGTCCTTTGGATTAAGTTCCATGAACCAAATATAGGCAAGCGACAAGCAAACAAGTTGGCTTATCTATATAATTCAAACACTGCAAGTGATTGGACACCTTTTTTTTGAATATCAAAGCTAGTATCGACATCAAAAAAGATAGGTCAACTGAAGATTCAAAAACAGTTTCCGATTAAACTTGCATGTGCACGTACAGTCCACAGATCGCAGGGACTAACACTTGATGATGTTTCATTTCAGCTTGTTGGAATTCGGATACATAGACTTGTATACACAACACTATCCCGTGTTAGAAGAATAGACTCCTTGTATTTACTAAGTCCTCTTACAAAAGATAACTTCAAAGTGAAACAAAAAGTTGATATTGAAATGGAACGACTTAGGACCACTGCAAAATGGCAATTGCAGTATGATTACCAATTCATACAAACAAAGTCATTTGTATCAATTCTCTCACTTAACACACACAACTTAAATGCACACATGGATGATATACTCAATGACTATGATACAATGCAATCCGATATTCTATGCTTGCAGAAAACATACATGGCATTATGCATGCAGAACAAACAATTCCCAAATCACAATTGCAAATCAAGTTACATTACACATGGGGTGATGATATTGGTGAAAAAACATGTACCAATTTTGGACCATATACATATCAAAGAAAAGAATGTTGAGGTGGTGCTTGCAAGAATTTTTTTCCATGAAACAGAAGTTGCAATACTAAATCTGTATGTTGCTCCCCATGCAACATTCTCCAACATAGTAGATGTTATTTCCAATGCATTGAACCATTTCCATCTAAACGGACCCATTGTGCTTGTAGGAGACTTCAATATTGACATGCTACAAAATAATGCTAGAACAAAAGAATTGGAAAACTACATGTGCAAATACAGTCTTTGCTTTCTTTTGAACAACACAAACCATCTGCAAAACACACTTATTGACCATGTGTGGTCGAATGTGGTCATTCCTCAATACAGAATGTTTATCTTAGACACATATTGGTCTGATCATGATACAATTGGTATTGCACTTGAATTATGAGATATACATCAAACATATTGCAAAGTTATATTTCTATGTTTCAAAGCATATCTATATAGCTTGTTGCAAAAAAAAAAAAAGTATCCAGCTTCTTAGTTTTCCCTCATTTGTACACATACTAGTCTGGTCACCATACAGTTGGTGTTGCACTTGAATTATGAAATATACATTATGAATATTGCATAATCATATTTGTATGCTTCAAACCATATATGTTTATCTTGTTGTAGAAAATCGAGATATCCAACTTCTTAGTTTTCCCAAGTTTGTGATTGTTGTTGTTCACAATTTTTATTTTACACAATATATATATATATATATATAGATATAGATATAGAT
>CBVK0100603525.1:0-16733 GCA_900067695.1 Picea abies | reverse complement strand
AACTACAAACTACATTTAATAACTTACGTGATGGATTTAATAGATTAAAGGTATATGATATAAAATGGTTGCGTATACAACAAGGGATAACATATGAATCTCAAGAAGATAAAAGACTTGATGGGAAAGGATAAGGGTAATAAATGGGTTAGGTAGGGAGTAAATGAAGGGAAGTCAGTGAAGGAGGGATAAGGAAGGGAAGGAGTTTGACGGGAGGATTATACTACAGAGGAAGGAAGGAATTTTGGAGAGCTCGGGATTGGCAGAGAGAGTGAAATTTTGAGTGGGATTGATACAGTGCACCGGAGTTGCTGGGGGTTTTGGGCACGGAGGACCGGGATATCCGTTGATATCCTGGAGCTAGTGAGCTACCTAGTTGGCAGGGAGGAACGAATTTGGGCAGTGTTCATAAGCGATCAAGGAGGCACGCTACAGACAACAGAAAGGATAATAGCATCAGGTTCAGGTATTTACCAAGAATTATGTATTTTTTTTGTATTAATTTGTTATTAAATTTTATTATTATGATGATTTTGATTGTGAATGTGCTAAAGAAAGTAACTCTTAAATTTTACTGCTCTTTTCTAAATTAAATGGTTGTTTATTTAATTTGGCTATTACATTTGGTATCAGAGCCCTAGTTCAAAATCTGGAACCAAGGGCCTACCTACCCAATCATAAATTAAAAAAAAAAACACTCCTACTTAGTTGTGGTAAAACCCTAAATAAACGCATTAGGTTAAATAAGAATCTAGGCCTATGGGCCCCAGCTCAAATTCCCCTGCGTTTAACCTGCAAACCAAACCAAATGCACTATTAATCGATTATATGTAAACAAAAATAAATATAAAAGAAATACAAATTGAGAATTGAGAATGTAAAAAAAAAAAAAATAACAAATTACTAAAGTAAAACATACAACTAGGGTCGTTACAGTAAATGTTTATAAATTCTGTCTCACAATTGTTATGCATCTGGGATTATTCACAACCCACAAACAATGGTGATACTAAAATACTAAAATATAGAAATGAGTGATGAAATCCCAACACAATGAAGTGCCACTATGAAGATAGCTTGTAACACTACATAAATAACAACCACAAACCAAAGAAGAAACACAAATAAAACCACTAACTGTGACTTGTAAATCACCATGCCAAGCTGAAATTTATAATGTCCGTGTACTTTTTTCCCATAGCAGATAAAAATCAGTCCTTACTAAATTGCATAGGATTTCTACAATATAAGTGTGATATTGCTCTAAGAAACTAACAGTGAAATAGGTGCATGTTTGGAGTACCTGATAGAGGTCCATTCTTCACCAGATTTGCAACAATTTGACCTTCATCAATAGAAACAACGTTGAAATTCGAAAAATGTGCCACAATTTTATTCTTGTTAAAGTTGCAAGTGTCGTCTTTTCTAGTATATGGATAGTCCTCTTCCTTCTCCAATCCACCATATTTTAGTGCATATTGATAAGCACTCGTCATAAGCCTGCCATTGCAGCCAGAATCACATGATCTTGCATCTGAAGGATCGCACTCATGATCACAATCCACCAATTGTTGCTCGCTCAGGCTCACCATCTCTCCTGTCTTCAGGAAATTCGCGCCCTCTAGCGCCCCAGTTGTGCTGAAAGCCCAGTAGGAACCACACAATCCTTGATTCTTGACCTCCATCATGGATCCCTTCTCTCTCCAATCGAAGTCCTCCGACAGATCATTGGTGGGAAAAATCGCGGCATCATGGGCGTCTCGAAGAGGCGGTGCCCTAAGCCCCAGATATTAGTGTCGGAACTCCTCTTGTGTCAAATTTGAGAACTTGGTGACGCCATGCGAGGCATGGGGGTCGAGCTTCTAGTTCTCCAAGGCTCTTAGAAGATTGCTCTTGAAGACACCGAAGCAGTGCTTGTGCTCTTCTGGCCCCGAGTACTTCTTACCGTAGTGCCTGATGAAGTGCCTGAAGTGCACTTCGACGTTGAACAGAGCACTCCGAGAGTCCAAGATCTGTGGATATGAAACTACTTCATCCATCACTTGACGGATAAGATCATCATCGGGCCTTATGGTCGATGAAAGGCAGATAATAGAGAAAATACAGAAAGCTGAAAACAACGGAAACAATCCTCTGTTACTCATGGAAATCTCTGTGCTGCTCTCCATTGTTGTTTTGTTTCGTTACAGGAAATGTAGCTCTGCTCGATCGAATGAGTCGCCATTGACTTGATCAAAAGACAAAATGGAAGCACAGTGTGAGTACGAGCAGTAAACTGTCTCCAACAGCAGTATTCTTTAAAAATGATGCCGGCTTCACCATGTTCACTACGACGGAGTGCCCATTCGTCATTTTTCCCAAGCCTGCGCATCCACATCGCCCAAGCACTAATGCTCTGAGACAGGCATTCATCCTACCGGGAGGGACAGAGCAAAAATGAGAGGTGGCAGAGTAAGGACGTGGAGGTGAAGGATGTGTTTAGGGTTGGGGGAGATACGCGTAAGGTTATTTTCTAGGAAGCGGGCACGTGGGCTTCATGCGTGCCCGATTTGACTTCTTTTAATATTTTATTTATTTATTTATTTTATTTTAATTATATATATATATATATATATATATATATATATTACGTATTTAAAATTAACTTTTTAAATTTAATTACTTATAAATCGTAAATTTAATAACCTTTATTAAATTTAAATTTCATGGTTTAAATAGTAAATTTTTTTTATTTATTAATAAAAGAAAAATATATATATAATTTAATAATTTAATAATCTAGTGTAAGTTTTAATTTAAATAATTTAGTATTATAAAAAAAAAAGTTGGATAAGGCTAAGAGAAATTTATGGAGTGTGCGAGGATTGAAACTCGGACCTCCCAACTGTGCAAAGCTTTAACAATGGCCGCCCTACCAATGCGCCATGTGTTGTTTCTTTTACAAATAATTTCACATTTAAATATTTTAATTGTCATACCCAAGACCGCATGCCAAGCTATCAAGTGCCTTTTAGAGCCATACAAGTCACATGCCAAGCTATCAAGCACCAAAGACACAAATGGAGGAGCCCAAAAAGGGACGTATGTGCTCAACGCGACTTCTTAAGAAGAACACTAACGCCAAAAGGTACATAGCACTGGTGAACGCCGAAACGTGGCTGGCAGTTGTGGATGATTATTCAGTAGCCGCAGTTTAATCCTATTTAATCATTAAATGTGGTAATTATATAACCTTACAGCAATTTTTTTTTTATGTGATTAGATAAATGCTAAAAGTAAACATGTTAACAGATGCTGTGATAAATGCAAGAAAGTTATGAACGATAAATCGAACCTATTGATTTTGGAGGACGACTAATAATATGCCAGCATCTTCAATGAGTAGCCATCAGATAATGGTTTAAGGTTAAGTAATATTTAAATGATCATTGATTCTGCCCCTTTGTCAATAGGCGTACGCCTTTCAATGTAAATTAATAAAAATAAAGTTGGAAGTCACTATAATCAAGTTGTATGTGAAAGTTAAAAGGCTTAGACTAGGACAAGCGGGAAGGAGGTGACATATGCACTAGGAGCATAAGCATAGGAAATGGTGAATGAGGCGCAAGGCTAACGTAGCTACAGGGAAAGGAAATCAATAGTTATTTTCGTAGGGGCGAAGAAACTAAGCTTAGATGCTTAAACCTAACCCTAACCTAGCCAATCCCCTAATGGAGTAATGTCTGTTTACATACAAGTAAAGAAAACTTACGCCTAACCCTATTTCTAGTTTGAGTAGCACCAATTTGAAACATCCTGAAACTCACCCTAACAACTTTGGTTGATGCAGGTCAAAGCATACAGAATGGTCAGGACTCGAGGTATTCGAGGCAGGGGAGCGTCATCGCAAGCACCGCCAACAGTGCCAGCGCCACCACCACCATCGCCTGAACCAGCCCTCATACTGCGCTCGTTGGAAGCCATCAACAAGACTCTAAAGGGGCGACAACTGGTAGGGAATGAAGTGGAACCCCCACCGTCTGGAACGTGTAATCCAGAAGCATCAAGGGATTCAGGGGGAGGACCTCCACCTGAAGAAATCACGCAAGAATTGCAGAAGATCAAACTTTCGGAGTTTTCTGGGGGTTGCGCCAGTGAACACGCGGAAGCCTGGTTGGAAGGCATGACTAGGTGTTTTTCCTTAAGGGACTATGCATCCAATTCAAAGGAAAAGATCACCATTTTTTAGTTAAGAGACAGTGCCTTGAACTGGTGGGGAAACCTGGAAAGACAACTGCACCTTACCCCAGACACGGTATCTTGGGAACTTTTCGAGGAGACGTTCCGAAGGAAATATCTACCAGAATACTATGAGGAACAATAGGTAGGGGCATTTCATGCCTTAGTACAGGTAAACAAAACTGTAGAATAATATGAGATTAGGTTTATGAAACTGGTCAAATATGTGTCGTATATGGATAACGACCAACGATAGGCAGAGCGCTTCATCTATGAATTGAACCCTAGGATAAGAGTTATGGTGCGGATGTGGAAATCGTCTTTAGTGGTGGAGGCAGTGGAAACTGCACGTTACGTGGAAGAACATACGAACTTGACCAGGGGTACAAGACTGACGTTTCCGCATCGCCCGGGGTTCGTAGGAAAGGCCCCGAGGACATTTCCTAGGGGAGGGGGCTCGAGGCCACCGCCATATGGTAATAGAGTCACACCAAGGATAGTAGGTGCAGGGATTTCAATGGAAACAAGTGCATCATCTCAATCATTGCCAACAGTGCAGACAGGTCCACGACCATCTTAGGGAACAACGAGTCAGGGTAGGGGTTCCAGGGGAAGGAACTCCTTTCAAAGATAGACACATAATAATGCACAGGTTCAATCTCATGTTACCTATTGAGGGTGCAGGGGACCCCATTACTAGTGCGACTGTCCAGAGTTACAATCAAGGTTCGTGCATAGAGAAGGAAAAGCACCGATGGGGAGAGCAAGTAGCAGCCACCATATTTACATAGCAGTTAATAACCGCCAGGATGAACATCAATCCACGGTGGTGGAGTCATCAGGTACGCTAAATCATATCAATGTTAAGATTTTGTTTGATTCTGGTGCGACAGATAGTTTCATTTCACCATCTGCATTAGAAAAGAGTGGGTTGGTAGCCTATGAGCATGATGACTTTAAACAATTCGAGATGGCTTCAGGGGAAAAACAAGCAGTAGGACTTAGTGTCGATAATTGTATAGTAGACCTAGGAGTGTGTACTACCAGGATAAAGGTATACGTCACTTCTCTTAGGGCATATGACCTAATCATTAGAATGGATTGGTTAGCAGCTCATCGAGCTTTGGTAGATTGTTTCGCAAAGAGGGTTCTTTGTGTCGATGATGAAGGAAGACCAGTAGAGATCCAGGGTGTATAGAGAAAAGTGTTGCTATGCTTTATATCTACTATGAAGGTTAAGCGATGCTTGAGGAAAGGGTATCGACTTTATGTAGTGGAAGTAGTGAATGAAAGGAAGGGACCCTCATTGGATCAGTACCTGGTACTGTCAGAATTTCAGGATGTTTTTCCGAACGAGTTACCAGTGTTACCTCCTGAGAGGGAGCTTGATTTTACAATTGAGCTAAAACCTGGTGCAGAACCAATCTCCAAAACTCTGTATCGGATGACAGTGCCAGAACTTTGTGAATTGCAAATGCAGTTGAAAGAGTTACTAGACTTAGGGCTAATAAGGCCCAGTGTCTCACCTTGGGACACACCAGTAATTTTTGTAAAGAAGAAGGATGGATCCTTATGACTGTGTATAGACTACAGGGACTTGAACCGTGCTATAGTGAAAAATAGGTACCCGATGTCGCGAATAGATGACCTCTTTGATCAGATTAAAGGAGCAACGATATTCTCAAAGATTGATTTGTGATCAGGGTATCATCAGTTAAGGATTAAGGAAGGTGATATCCCAAAAACTGCCTTCCGAACTTGGTTTGGACATGACGAGTTTGTTGTAGTACCTTTCGGATTGACCAATGCACTAGCAGTATTCATGAGCCTCATGAACGGTGTATTTTGGAAGTACTTAGACCGTTTTGTACAAGTCTTTTTAGATGACATCCTCATCTATTCCAAGAATGAAAGAGAACATGTGGAACACTTACAAATAGTGTTGTCCTACCTTAGAGAGAAGAGATTGTATGGGAAGCTGTTGAAGTGTTCCTTCTTCCAGAAAGAAATCCACTATTTAGGTCATATCATTTCTGGCGAAGGAATCTCTGTGGACCCAGAAAAGGTAAAGGCCATTATGGAATGGCCAGTGCCAAAAAATGCCCATGAGGTGAGAAACTTCATGGGGCTAGCGGGTTATTACCGCAGATTTGTAGAAGGATTCTCCAAAATAGTGAAACCCATCACCACCTTGCAGCGTAAGGGGGTCAGGTATGAATGGACAGAAGAATGTGAAAGTGCATTCATTGAGCTTAAGAGGTTACTAACTAGTGTGCCAATTCTACAAGTGTCGGATATGGAAAAGGACTTCATGGTCTGCATGGATGCCTCGAAGCAAGGGTTGGGAGCTGTGCTAATGTAGGATGGAGGAGTGATAGCTTATGCGTCAAGGAAGTTGAAGAAGCACGGAGAGTTATACGTGACTCATGATTTAGAGTTGGCAACTGTAATGCTAGCTCTGAAACTTTGGAGGCACTATCTTGTTGGGAGAAACTTTGAGCTCAAAATGGACCATCAAAGTTTAAAACATATCTTCACTCAAAGAGATCTGAATGCCAGGCAAAGGCGATGGAGTAAGTTTATGAGTGAGTACGATTTTGGTATTTCGTACATCAAGGGAAAGGGAAATGTGGTCGCAGATGCCTTGAGTAGGAGACCATGTATCTTCTCCTTGGTAACCTTAAAGGTCAACTTGAGGGAGCATGTGTTGACACAACTCCAAGGAGATAGTTGGTATTTAAAGGCTACTTCAAACTACCAGAGCGAGAGGCAGTTAGATCCAAAATATGAAGGATATAGTTTGGAAACAGATGGACTATTAAGATATCAAGGAAGGATGTACATCCCTGATAATGGGGATATTCGAAGCATCATACTGAAGGAAGCCCATAGATCACTTTATTGAGCGCATTCGGGAGTGAGGAAGATGTACGAAGATATGAAGAAGCTCTTCTTTTGGGTAGGCATGAAGCGCGATGTAGTCCATTTCATCACCAAATGCCTGGAGTGTCAACAAGTGAAAGTCAACCACCATCACCAAGCAGGCCTCCTACAACCACATGATGTTCCTATGTCCAAATGGGAAGTCATCTCTATGGATTTTGTTGTGGGGTTGCCGCTCACATCTTATAGACTGACATCAACCTGCCCTCGACGGCCTGGTCACCCCACCAGGACCTTCAATATCTCGGCCCGAAGAGTCGACGACTCTTCCAACTCCCTCGGGAATTCTTTACCCACAGTCTTCTCAGCGATCTTCTCTTCGCGTATCGGGAGATCGGGTCTCGTGATATCGCGAGGCTTGCAACACTGTCCTTGTGCAATCAAACACCGAAATCCCGATCCCCGATGGTCAACGGTCAATACTTCGGGATATTGCCACTCGCGATGTCGAGCCTTTGTATTTCAGAACCCCAAGTACTGAGGAGTCGATGCCACGTGTTATACTCCACACAATCTCTGTGGGACCCATCGCAACTCGCGCTCTCGCAATTTCTCCATGCTCCTTTCGACTTTGCAAACGCCGAAATGTCGAGCCCCAAATCCTGGGGATCTCGTGCCACCTATCCCTCCAACGATTTACGGCTCTGATTAAATCGGGGGATCGCGACTCACGATTTCGACGTGCATGCAACTTTTGCACTCGCCAACCCCACTATGCCGATGCGCGATGGCAGATGGATTATACTTGTGCTTGGAAATTTCTTTCTTCCAGAAGTTCAAGTCATCGATTCTCTTCCTCTTGAAGAGTTCTTCCTTCTCCCAAGGCTCGATTCTGTTCACGCTCCTCTGGGGTCTATTCTCACAACACCTGCAAGGAACTATCCCTCCTGAGCTTTCTTTCTCTCTCTGACCCTTTCAGAGTTCTTCTCGAATACACTCCCCGTGCTCGACCTTCAACCACTTTCCACAATGCTGAAGTCTTCTAGGTTCTGTGCCCTCACAGCTACAACCAACCTAACCTTTCCTTTCTCAGACTTGTCACTGAGAATTCAATCCAACCTGCACTCACCTGCACGGTTCAAACAAACCAAATCACTCTGGACAAAATGAGAACAAAAGTTCAACTGTTTAGCCTCCTCAACGCACTCTATGCAGGGGGATTCCACTGCACTCTATGCAGGAATCTCCTGGCTCAAACAGAGAAACAATTGAAACTCATTCACTCATTCTCTCAGGTTTCGAACCTGGTATGCAATCACATATGCAGCATATAAAAGATAAGCATAAAAAGAAGCAAACATGCACAAGCATAATATCAACAACACACAGAGATCAAACATATCCATGGAATTGAATCAAAGTCTTTCCTATTAATTCAATGTCTGTACATGGAAGTTCTTCACAAATTCTCTGGTCTGCTCCTCTTCTTCTCAAAATGCTAATGCTGAATAATCTAATGCTCCTGCTATAATGATACAAGGGAGGGTGTCTATACTCCGTTTTCCCTCTCGAAAGTAAAACCTGTCTAATCTACAGTTAACTCCTATCTACCAGCATTAAAACTATTAAATGCCTTCTTATCTATATTACAATACAAATGTGCCCGACTTTGAATGCCTTCCTTCAAACGAAGACGCAACAATCTTTTCAAAGTAATTCAAAAATGTATGCGCTGGTGCTGTCCAGCTGTTCTCCTCTTTCCTCCACGCTGGCTCGCTTGGTTAAGTCGTAGATGCTCCTGCATCATACTCCTCAGCTCAAAATATTTCATGGGCTCCTGTCCATGAGCTGTTGTACAGTGTGCCCATGCTTTTGTATAACTGCTTTTGTTTCCCAGCTAGCATCCTCCACTAGGTGATTCTTCCATTTCACCAGGTACTCAAAATATTGCTTCCTCCTGGTCTTCTTGCCTGCTCGTTTCTCCAGTATGCACTCCATCTGTAGTTTCTGTGCAACTGGTAATTACTTCTGCCACTGAATCACTGGCTCCTCAGTTCCAGTGTCTGCTTCCTTGGCCCTGTATGGGTATAAATCCAAAACGTTGAAAATCAGAGATATCCCGATGCCCTCTGGCAACTCAAGTTCGTATGCGTTCTCGCCGAATTTTCTCAGAATTCTACATGGCCCGATCTTCTTCATCTTGAGCTTGTTATACGTTCCCATTGGGAACCTTTCCTTCCTCAAGTGCGCCAAAACCATGTCACCAACTTCAAAATGAAGTTGTCTCTTTCTCTGATCGGCTCTGCGCTTATATTCCTGGTTCGTCTTCTGCAGTCGCTGCTTCACCTGCGTGTGAAGTTCTTTCATCGCCTCAGCGAATATTTCCGCACTTGCGCTACTAGTTTCAGCCTGTTTTGACTCCCTGAGCTCAGACACTACTCTCGGCTGTGTTCCATACAAAATCTGAAATGGGCTCTTACCTGTACTCCGATTCACCAAATCGTTGTATGAAAACTCGGCTTGTGGTAGGATCTGGTCCCAACTGGTGTGATGCTCCACCACTAGGATCCTTAACAGATCTCCTAAGCTCCTGTTGACCAATTCTGTCTGCCCATATGTCTGCGGATGGTAAGCAGAGCTGAATGCCAATTCAGTCCCCAACTTCTTCCATAGTGTCCTCCAAAAGTGACCTATGAATTTCGTGTCTCGATCCGAAATTATGCTCCTCGGCAGCCCATGCAATCGCACAATCTCTTTGAAGAACAAATTTGCTATGTGCGTTTCATCACTGGTCTTATGACACGGAATAAAATGTGCCATCTTTGAGAACCTATCCACCACCACAAAGATGGAATCAACTCCCCTTTGCGTTCTCGGTAAACCCAACACAAAATCCATACTAATTGCCTCCCATGGCCTCTCTGGTATAGGCAACGACTGATATAACCCTGTGTTCGGCTTCTGGCCCTTCGCGTGTTGACAAATCCTGCATCTGTCAATGAACCGTCTAACATCTGCACGCATGCCCGGCCAGTAATATGATTCATTCAGCTTGGCGAATGTTTTGTCATGTCCAAAATGACCGGCTAGTCCTCCGCTGTGCTTCTCCTTCACCAAATTCTCTCTCATAGAGAAATCGGGAATGCACAATTGATTGCCCCGAAACAACAATCCATCCTGGATCATGAAATCAATCCAAGGTCTCCGATCCCTGAGAACTAGGTTCTCGGCTACTTCGTATGCCTCTGCAAAATCCACATCACCTGCATACATATCCTTCAGGTTTTCAAAACCCAACGTCTTGACTCTGAACTCCTGCAGCAACAAACATTTTCGGCTCAAGGCATCTGCCACCTTGTTAGCAGTTCTCGAAATGTGCTTAATCACGAATGTGAAATTCTGCATGTATTCCACCCACTTCGCATGCTTCTGATTCAGCTTCTCCTGTTGACTCAAGAACTGTAATGCATGGTTGTCGCTATATAATACAAACTCCTTGGGTATCAAATAATGCCTCCACTTCTTCAATGCCTGGACAATGGCATAGAATTCTTTGTCGTACGTGGAGTACTTTAACTTTGCATCATCCAGCTTCTCGCTGTAATATGCAACAGGTCTATCATCCTGACTCAAAACCCCTCCGACAGCATATCCACTAGCATCACACTTCACCTGGAAGGTCTTCTAAAAATCAGGCAGCACTAGAATTGGCTGCTCTGTTATTTTTCACTTCAATAGATTGAAGCTTCTCTCAGCCTCAGTTGTCCACTGAAAAGCTTTATGTCGCTTTTTCACAGTCTCCATCATTGCGGCGCTAATTCCACTGAAGTTCCGAATGAACTTTCGGTAGAAACTAGCCAAACCGTGAAAGCTCCTTACCTCAAAAACGTTTGTCGGCGATGGCCAATTCCTGATCACTTGAACCTTCTCAGGGTTCATCTTCAACTCATTTGCCGAGATTACAAAACCCAAATAAATGAGCTCTGTCTGCATGAAGGAACACTTCTTCAAATTTATCAGCAGTTTCTCCTGTTGCAGCCTTCTCATCACAATGGATAAATGCCTCAAATGCTCAGCCTTGGTCTTGCTGAAAATCAATATGTCATCCAGGTATACGACCACAAATTTGCCAATGAATTCCCACAGGACTTCATTCATCAGCCTCATGAATGTGCTTGGCGCGTTTGTTAACCCAAACGGCATGACCAGCCATTCGTACAAATCCTCGTTTGTTTTGAATGTTGTCTTCCACTCATCTCCCTCTCTCATCCGGATCTGATGATATCCACTCTTGAGATCTATCTTCGAAAAATAATTTTCCCCACTCAGGCAATCCATCAAGTCGTCCATCCTTGGCAGTGGAAACCTGTACCTGATGGTAATATGATTAATCACCCTGGAGTCTGTACACATCCTCCAACCTCCATCCTTTTTCGGACTCAGTACCGTTGGAACGACACATGGACTCAGATTCTCTCTGACCAGTCCTTTATCCTGCAGATCTTGCACCTGCCTCTTGACCTCCTCGTTCTCCTGAGGTGTCAACCTGTACGTTGCTTTGTTCGGTAAGCTTGCTCTCGGTATGAGGTCAATGTGGTGACTCACACTCCTCATCGGTGGCAATGAACGTGGTAGTTCATCCACGATGATATCAGCAAACTCTCCTAGCAGTTGTTGAATCTCCTCTGGCAAGTCATCCACTCTTGTCCTTGTCAGGACAATCCTCGGCTTCCTGACAACAAAGAACTGTGGATCTTCATTCTTCTCCAACTCTATGAGAAGCTCTTTCCCACTCATGAGAAGTATCGTGTTGTTTACTTCCGGCTTGACCACCTTATCCTTGATCGGAAGCAATGTATGGGATCTCCCATCCTTCTCCAAGGTGTATGTGTTCATTCTCCCATCATGAACAACATGTCGATCATACTGCCATGGTCTACCCAATAATACATGATAGACATCCATGGGAATGACATCACACAGGATCTCATCCTTATATTCACCCATTTTAAATTTGACCAAGCATTGTTTGGTAACACATACCTGGTGTCCTTTCTGTAGCCATGTCACCTTGTATGGACTCGGGTGCTTGTTCGTTTTCAGCTCCAGTTTCTCCACCATCTCGGTTGAAACAAGATTATTGGTGCTTCCGTTGTCCACTATGACCTTGCATTTCTAGCCCTTGGTCTTGCAAGTCGTTCGGAACAGTCTACATCTTTGCGCTGAGCTGTCCACCTCTTTCTCAGGTGTCAAGAGAGCCTTGTGCACTGTCAATGACTCTCCACTTCCAATGTCTTCATCCTCAATGTCATGCCTCTGCACCTCAGCGACGTGAGCTTTTCCTCCGTCCATTTTCTTGTCTGGACAGTCAACGGCTTTGTGTCCATCTTTACCACATGTGAAACATGTGATAACTCCTCCTCAACCTCTTCTTTGACCTCGGGTACGAGGAAATGTGTTCACGTCAGCATATCCTCCTTGCTGATCATCTTGCTGCCTCCTCAGCTCAAAATTTTGTTGCCTCTGCTGTGAGGTTCCACCTCTTTCAGCTTTCCCCTGAGGCCTCTTCCAATCCTCCTTGGGCTTCTTTGTTCTCTCTTGAACAACAGCTTTTCCTTTGGGCTGACTTCTGCCTCGCCCTCGCTGACCTTGTCTATGGCTTAGCTTTTCTTCGGCTTTCAGAGCCATCTGGTACGCATCCTCAACAGTGTGGATGGTAACCATGCTCAGCTCATCCTGAATATCATACCTGAGACCATTCAGGTATCTGGCCACCTTTTCGTCATCACTCTCCCGATGACCAGCTCGAATGTTGAGCCTGTAAAATTCTTCAGTGTACTCCTTCACTGTCATCAGCTTCTATCTCAGGTTCTGCATGCGCCTAAACAGAGTGATATGATAGTCCCTCGGAATGAATTTCGCCTTCATCTTGGCGATCATTCGATCCCAGCTTTTGATCTTCTATTTTCCTTTGGAACGTCTGTCTGCCTGCAATTCGTCCCACCATAAGGCTGCATGACCCTTCAGCTTTGTGACGGCATGCCTTATCTTCTTGTCCTCTTCGATGTCTTCATAATCGAAGTAGGTGTCGAGTGCTCGGATCCAATCTAGCAATTCCTCTACATTCAGACTTCCCTCATAGATGGGAATGTCCATCTTAGTCTTCGAGCTCATCCTCGAAATGGCCCTGATCAACCTCTCTATCGAGGCATCTTCTGCGGTGACCTCTTCTTGGTCATGTCCAGCTTCCTCTTCAATCTCGGGATCACTGAACTCTGTCGTACCAGCTCCATGCCTCTGGGTGGTCTCCATCTCTTCAAGTCTCGCCCTGAGATCTCGTATCTGATGTTCCATCTCTGGGTTGCCTGCTGGCCTACCCCTTCTTCGGGTGTCCCTGTCTTCACGCTCAGGTGACTGCCTCTCCCTTCGCGGTGGCATTATGTCTTCTTCTCTCTGCTTCTTAAACAAAGAGAACTTCAACTCCCGCTCTGATACCACTTGACGTCAACTTGACCTTGATGGCCCAGTCGCCCCACCAGGACCTTCAATATCTCGGCCCGAAGAGTCGACGGCTCTTCCAACTCCCTTGGGAATTCTTTACCCACAGTCTTCTCGACGATCTCCTCTTCGCGTATCAGGAGATTGGGTCTTGCGATATCGCGAGGCTTGCAACACTGTCCTTGTGCAATCAAACACCAAAATCCCGATCCTCGATGGTCAACGGTCAATACTTCAGGATATCGCCACTCGCGATGTCGAGCCTTTGTATTTCAGAACCCCAAGTACCAAGGTGCCGATGCCACGTGTTATACTCCACACAATCTCCATGGGACCCGTCGCAACTCACGCTCTCGCGATTTCTCTGTGCTCCTTTCGACTTTGCAAATGCCGAAATGTCGAGCCCTGAATCCTGGGGATCTCATGCCACCTGTCCCTCCAACGATTTATGGCTCCGATTAAATCAGGGGATCGCGACTCGTGATTTCGACGTGCATGCAACTTTTGCACTCACCAACCCCGCTATGCTGATGCGCGATGGCAGATGGATTATACTTGCGCTTGAAAATTTCTTTCTTCCAAAAGTTCAAGTCGTCGATTCTCTTCCTCTTGAAGAGTTCTTCCTGCTCCCAAGGCTCGATTATGTTCACGCTCCTCCGGGGTCTGTTCTCACAACACCTGCAAGGAAATATCCCTCCTGAGCTTTCCTTCTCTCTCTGACCCCTTCAGAGGTCTTCTCAAATACGCTCCCCGTGCTTGACCTTCATTCACTTTCCACAGTGTTGAAGTCTTCCAGGTTTTGTGCCCTCACAGCTACAACCAACCTGACCTTTCCTTTCTCAGACTTGTCACTGAGAATTCAATCCAACCTGCACTCACCTGTACGGTTCAAACAACCCAAATCACTCTGGACAAAACGAGAACAAAAGTTCAACTGTTTAGCCTCCTCAACGCACTCTATGCGGAGGGATTCCATTGCACTCTATGCAAGAATCTCCTGGCTCAAACAGAGAAACAATTGAAACTCATTCACTCATTCTCTCAGGTTTCGAACCTGGTATGCAATCACATATGTAGCATATAAAAGATAAGCATTAAAAGAAGCAAACATGCACAAGAATTATATCAACAACACACAGAGATCAAACATATCCATGGAATTGAATCAAAGTCTTTCCTATTAATTCAATGTCTGTACATGGAAGTTCTTCACAAATTATCTGGTCTACTCCTCTTCTTCTCAAAATGATAATGCTGAATAATCTAATGCTCCTGCTACAATGATACAAGGGAGGGTGTCTATACTCTGTTTTCCCTCTCGAAAGTAAAACCTGTCTAATCTACAGTTAACTCCTATCTACCAGCATTAAAACTATTAAATTCCTTCTTATCTATATTACAATACAAATGTTCCCGGCTTTGAATGCCTTCCTTCAAACGACGGTGCAACAATATTTTCAAAGTAATTCAAAAATGTATGCACTGGTGCTGTCTAGCTGTTCTCCTCTTTCCTCCACGTTGGCTCGCTTGGTTAAGTCGTAGATGCTCCTACATCATAGACACAATTCCATTCTTGTGATAGTGGATAAGTTAACCAAGAGTGCTCATTTTATTTCGGTTAGAGACACTTACGATGTCACTGATGTGGCATGTGTGTTTGTAAGCGAGGTTATCCATTTGCATGGGATACCTAAGAAGATCATTTCAGATAGGGACTCCAGATTCACTTCTAGGTTTTGGACAAGTTTACAGTCAGCGTTGGGGACTCAGTTGAACTTAAGCACAACTTATCATCCTGAAACAAATGGGCAGACTGAGAGAGTAAATCAAGTCATGGAAGACATTCTTAGGATGTATGTAATGGATAATCAGACCCAGTGGGAGAAGTACCTACCTTTGGTAGAGTTTGCCTACAATAACAATTATCATAGTTCCATTGGAATGCCACCCTACGAAGCTTTGTATGGGATGCCATGCATAATTCCATTGAGTTGGGATAGGCTAGAAGACCGAGTAACATTTGGGCTAGAATTGATTCAAGAAATGGAGGAACAGGTGATTCAGATTAGGCAGAGATTAAAGGAAGCACAAGATAGGCAGAAAAGCTATGCAGATGCACATAGGACCGACCAAAGTTATGAAGTGGGAGACCAAGTTTTCATTCGTATCAGGCCTAATAAGAGTACCATACGGTTCTGAAAGGGGACAAAATTGTCACCTTGGTTTATAGGACCATTCAGGATCCAAGAGAAAATTTGACCCATTGCCTATCGTCTCGTACTGCCATCTCACTTGCATAAAACTCATAATGTATTTCATATATCTGTTTTACGTTATTATGTTGTTGATGAAACACATAAACTAAATTGGAAGGAATTGAAGGTATTGGACGTGGGAACCCTCACGGTAGAACCGTTACGCATATTGGACCATAGAGTCCGACAGCTCAGGAACCGTCTGATAGACCAAGTTAAGGTCCAGTGGGACAAGTATAGTCCAGGATCTGCTACTTGGGAAGATGCCGAGACACTACGGTGAGACTATCTCTCACTATTTTGACCACCTCGAGCACATGTTTCTCAAAGGTGGGATGTATGTAACACCACCTTTTGACTTAAACAGCCAGGATTACCTGAGGCCTATATACTTTATTATCTAGTCACAGTGAAACTATTAAATGATACACTTAAACTTTAAAATTTATGAACTGTTATGAATGTTTAAATGTTATTTGATGATGATGTATATGATGCGATCTACTATGTGCATGTAAATTTTATGAATGTTTAAATGTTATCAATGATGATGTATGTAATGCGATGTATTATGTGAATGTAAACTTTACGAATGTTTAAATGTTATTGATGATGATGTATATGATGCGACACATTGTGAGAATGTGAATTTTATGAATATTTAAAATACTATTAGAATGATCTTGGATATGATGCAATCTATTTTGGGTAAATGATAATCTTGTGAATGGGTGTTGAAATTGAATTATGGGATATTATGAGATCTATTTCTAATTGGAAAAATTGATGTTAACTTATCGGTACAGGGATACCAAATTGAAATGATGCTAGTATGCAATTACATGATGATAATGCATGGAAATGTATGAGTTTGTGTTA
>CBVK0100603524.1:0-16734 GCA_900067695.1 Picea abies | reverse complement strand
TCTTAAATCTTGACTTGATTCTCTTCATCCCTTTTTTAATTTAATTTATGATTTAGTTTTAGTTTTCTTACAAAACTTAGACTTATTCTTAATTTCTTTCACTGTTTTGAATAGACTTAGACTTTCACTTGGGATTTACAATTAATAATTTCAATCCTTAATTAATTAATTAAATACGAAAATTCTTAAAGATTTTACAAGGTTTAATTATCCGCTCTAGGTTTTCTAGGCCACCTAAATTCATTGACTCAAGTGTTACTTACACAATGTGCCTTTCAAGTGCCACTCACCTTTTTACTGGTTTTGGTAGTTTTCCAACCCTTGGAGTCAACACTCCATTCAGACAACCTTGTGAGATATTAATGGCTTCTAAGGAATAAGGACCCCGCCTTATTGTGTGCCCCTTACAATCTTCGTGAGTGACTGTCTCAGTATTCCCTCATGACATCGTTGACCTCTTGAACTAGGTAATATTTAACCTATAGCTTGAGCCACGATGGAAGTTCTAGTAGGTTGTGACATGGACACTGTCACACCTCTCCCTCAATATTTAGTTTTTGTGCATGGCCCCTTTAATCCTTATGTGATTCATATTAACAAGCATTTGTCATCGTGCATCCATCAATGAAACACTGTCAATGATCCATATATAACATCATACTATAATCAATCATATGTCACATATGCATAAATGAAATACTCAAACCAATACAATCCACTCCCTAACACAATCCAAAGTCAAAGGAGGTCCATTGATGCCATCGACATCCACAATCTGGAAAGTTTCATGCACACTCAGGGAAAGCTCATCAATAGCATCTGCCAATACATATATCTCAAATATCATTAATCACAACCATCAACATCATCATAAAAATCCATAAGAGAAACAAATAACCATGTACTATAACTGGATCACTTGCATGCAAGTGTCCTCAAAGAATAATTCAATAACATGTGTTCGCAAGAGAGGGATGTTACAAACCTATGAAACAACAATAAATTGATGAATTTCATACTTAGTATTCAGATCTAGATCATATGAGGTTGTATATGAATATATGTCTGTTGGTATATTCTTTTATAATGGTGAATGGAGTTTTGTTGGAATAGTTGTTTCAATGGTCAGAACTAACATCAAGTTAGGGTTAATAAACAAGTATATGAGAGTTAACAAGTGAGTATATCTAGTGCCCCTAAGAGAGAAACACATCCCATCCCATTGTTACAGACACCTGAGTTGTAATGGCCCATCTATTACGATAACAATTAGTGGTTACAAAAGAGGTAAATATATATATTTTTCTTGCATTAGGAAATTAAAATGCCACCACATAATGAATAGCATTTCCATCGACACATCGTCCTAATTAATAACGACACATAATCAACGCATTACATAATTAATAACGACTCATAATCAACACATCATCATAATAAATAACGACACATAATAAACACATAACGATCAACTGAAGCAACATCGTTAATATTCAATCAACATATCTCAAGTGATAACATAAGGAAACTACACACCCAACCTATCCTACATGGTTAAGACCTCCAAGAGACATAAGCAATGCTCAAGTCTAGGATTCATCTGATTTATTTTGACCACTTAAGGTCTCAAAACTGGCGATTGTTCTGAGGAACAAGGAGGTGTCTAAATCCCATAACCAACTCCTATTCTAAACATCATGACTACATTCTAATAGTGAGTCATGTAATGACACATACACAATCTTGTCAAAATAACATGTAAATCAAGAACACTGCATCTACGAAAGAAAGAACAAAGACAACAAGTTAACAACTACATCATTCTATGTTATTCTAGAACCTTAACACAAAGACAATAAGTTAACAATTGCATCATTCTATGTTATTAACACAATAAACAAATATCATAAGCATCTATCACTTCCAAGATTGGGCAACCTGTGCCTTAATTGATCATTTCTGAAGTGCATATTCTAGTTATAATTAATTTAATGAGTTAAAGGGTTACTCGTCATAAACATTATTGTGACTCAATTGTGCCTTTTTCTTCACATGATTCTTAATTTCAACAATGGGTCTAGTTCCTTCTAAATAATTAATTTATAAACTCACAATAATAATATAATTTATGATCGAACCCTATGAAACTTGGTAAATTTATACATAAACAATATAGAGTTACATATGTGTAATGTTCAACAATCACATATTGTGCTTGCATACTTGTTCCTGTGTTTCTTTCATATATGTGGATGTTTGCATTATTGTTACTATTTCGATATCGAAAAGAGTGAGTATTAAGGGTCTAATGAAATATTACCTACAAGTAACTTCATTAAACTTTTATAATGAAATTGATAATCAACAAATCACACCGCATTCAAATTTCCCACTATGGAAAGCATAAGTTATCCAACAAATCATAGCGATAAAATCAGATTAGTACTCGACATTCGTGTATTAGCTATGGACAAAAAGGGTTGAATGTGAGGACTTAATACTAGATATCCACTGGAGTCTCGTACACAATTGTCTCCTAAAGGATTTCAAGTTCAATGTGATCCTTCCATTTGAACAAAATGCAGACCTCGCGGACCATGAGAATTATCCATATGACACCATTGGTATGAATACAGGGTATTGGAGTAAGTTTTACATTGGGAAGATTAATCAAAATAGTGGAGAGTTCCGTTGTGCATTTCAAAAAAAAAAATATGTAGAAACTAAATCTATTCGACATGCTACTTAAGACAATATGCATTAAGAACTCCCATAAAATTGTAAAAGAATAAAATCCCTGATATGCAAATTTGTTGGCATCCATTAAAAAAAAATTGTTGGCATCCTTGATGCCCTCGACATCCATAATCTACCAAGTGTCCTCCAATAGCGTCTGCCAATTCACACATATCAAATAACGTTAAATCACAACCATCAACATCATCATAAAAATCCATAAGCAAAACAAATAACCATGTACTATAACCGGATCACTTGCACATAAGTGTCCTCAAAGAATAAGTTGATAACATGTGCTCGCAAGAGAAGAATCTTACATACATCCCCTCTTGTTTTAAACTTCATCCTAAAGTTGTACAATATATAAAATGCATAAATAAAACTATTTGAGAAGATCTATATGTCTAATCTATCAAACAAGTAAGGAAACTATTGACGCATATCATATGCATCCTCCCATGTGGACGAGTGTGGGATATAATTTTCCCATTGGACATTGACCTAATCGATTATTCGACGTCGTAGTTTTCGAATGCAAAGGTCCAAAATTTGGATTGGCTTAGTCGTGAGAACACCCTCTTCTGACACCTGCAAAGAACTCATGTCAATCACATGTGTAGGATAACTAACATAATGTCTCAAAATAGATACATGAAAAATGATGTAGACCCCCCCTCCCCTCCTAAGGATTATGCAACCTCCCGGTCAAGGATATTAATCTCTTGAGATGAATTAGCTCTTTTGGGCCTTCAGTAGTCCCTGGAACAACTTACACATGCCCAATTTTCTCTTTAACCATGCGTCTTATGGAACCCACAACCCCACCCTTCTTTAGCGATTTTATAAACTTTAAATTCGGGTGCCAGCTCCTTCCGTTGGACCCTCTTTGCATGTGACCTCGAGCTATGACCTGAGGCTTAACTTTTTTATGCTTCACAACTTCAGGACTCTAACCAGGACCATCTCTAGGGTCCACGTCCCTCTTCACAACCAACAGTTCAGATCTACTTCGGGACTCCGTGCTCCGGTAGTTATGAATGTTCCAACCTCCACTTTTCCCCGGAGTGCTTCGTACCTAGAGTTGTATATTAGGCGCCATGTGTCTCTCCAAATCAACAACTTAGGCCCACTTCGGGACTTTGGATTTCAGGAGTCTCGGATGCCCACACAACCTTTTCTTATGAAGTACTTCTTACCCGAAGTTCCAGATCAAGCGCCGCACGTCTGCTTAAATGAATGAATCAGGTTCATTTCGAGACTTTGGCATTCAGGAGTTTTGAACGTTCTTGTAGCCTTTTATTCCCGAGAATTTTCTTCTAGAGTTAAGGATCATGCGCCATGCTTCCTTCTTGTTCAACAGTGGGGATCCACTTCAGGCGACCCTCTGCTCCGTGTTGCTTTCTCCTTGGTCCCGAAGTATGCAATTTGTTTATGCATGTCTCCTTCCGATCGACAACTATTAATCACTTCAGTTATTTGGGATTCGGGAGTTTCAACCTCTTCACACTCGCTTTCTCCCAAAGTGCTTTCACCCGAAGTCAATGATCTATTGACACATGTCTCCCACAGATCAACGGCTAAAAATCACTTCAGCTATTTGGGCTTCGAGAGTTTTGGCCACTCCACCCTCATTTCTCCCAAAGTTCTTTCAGTCGAGGACAACGATCTGTTGATGCATGTCTCCCATAGATCGACAACTACAAATCACTTTGGCTATTTGGGATTCGGGAGTTTCAGCCACTACACTCTCATTTTCTCCCGTATTTATTTCACCCGAAGTCCACGGATTTTCGCCATGTGTCTTGCCTCAGATCAAAGTCATAGATGGACTCCATTACTTCACGGATTTCCAAAGTAACTCACAACTAATTGCCTCACAATTTTTCCAGATCTGACGGTCTGGGGTGACTCTGCTTCGTCCTGAAGAAATACTAGTCGTTAACTCATTCAACCTTAAAATATTCTCCCCCTTTGAATATTTCTTCACATTATTTCTTGTGAGCTTCATTTCTCGAACCCCTTACTCCTTAAGGTTTGCTTCAACACTTAGTCGACTTTTGGATCTGTGCACTCCTTGCAATAGATATTTTCACCCCTTCACAATAAAAATCAAGCTATTCCTCCTAATCTTTTTGAGTCAAAGACTCTATCAACACACTCCTTGCATACGATATGCACACTCTGCATATGAAAGTTTCACACTATCACTTATGAGCTTTGATTCAAAAGACTTTGTTAAATGCACTCCTTGTGTACAATATGCACTCCTTGCATAAGATCAAAGAAGAGAGACAATTGAAACTTATTCAACACTTCATGGATTCATTCATTCACAGTATAACTCATGCATTCATGAAAACATATAATAACAGAGAATAGTTACACAACAATACTTCCATGCATTTTGGATCAATATCCCTATGTTATAATCATTCAAATGTAAGTGGCTACAACTGATACAAGAAAATAAAAATTAACTCAGTAAATAATAATGTGCCACTGTAAACTGTTCAATGACATTATGTTCACAACATCAGGTTCAACAAACTCATTCAGGCACATAAGTGTCTATTTATAAAGGAAGACTCTTAGGGTTTCTGCCAACTACCTATCCTATCAAATTAAAAGAATTCAACTACTAAGCCTTTGTTACAATGAATTTTATAAGATATGTAGATAGGGGAAAATGATCCAGATCTGCATTGCAGTCAGTTTCATTTAAGGAAACCTGATCTCCTATGATCTCACGCAATCATCCAATTTCTGTTCATTAAATATTTCTTTAACTTGCAATCCAATAAAAAATATTTCCTCAGGACATGTCAATAGTTCAAAATTTAAAACAAAACAAAAGGCGCACTATGAATTGTGCTCATTCTGTTGTTCATGGGTGCTTTGTTGATGATGCTTATGCATCATACTCCTCTGGAAAAGAAATCATGGACTCATGTCCATGAGCTCCTGCACTGAGTTTCAATGCCTCTGTATATCATCTTCATTTACCCAACAAGCATCTTCTATTGGGTGTCCCTTCCATTCTACTAAATATTCAAAATATGTCTTTCTCCCGGTGTTCTTACCAATCTTTTGATCAATGATCTTCTCCATCTATGGATTTTCTGCTAAAGGCATCTACTTCTCCCACTAAATATTCTCTTGGTATTTTGATCTTCTTGTGTCATCTTCCCTATAAGGATACAGGTCTAAAATGTTAAATATGGGTGATATACCCACATCCCTTGGCATCTCTAACTCATACACTACTATGTCAGAAAAATTCTCCAACAACTCATGAACTTCTTTAGGAAAATCATCCATAGAATTAATTGCAAGGAAAACTCTTGGTTTCCTCACCATAAAAAATTGCAACTCCTATTCCTTCTTGACCTCACTCAGGAGTTCCTTCCCAATCATGAGACGCATGCTTGTGTTGGCTTCTTCCTTTACTTTCTTCTCTTCTATTGGCAGCAACATGTGTGTTCTACCATTCTTATCTAAAGTGTAAGTATTTATTCTCCAATCATGAATGACATTCCCATCAAACTTCCATGGTATTCCACTCAAAACATGGCATACATCCATGGGAATTACATCAAACATAATCTCATCTCTATATCCACCTATTTTAAATTCAATAAGGCATTGTTTAGTTACCATTACCTAGTATCTTTTTTGCAACCATGATACCTTATATGGATTGGGGTGTGCAGTTGTCTTCAGTTCCAATTTCTCCACCATCTTGGTGGATACTAAGTTATCAGTGCTCCCACTATCAATTATCACCTTGCATACACTGTCTTTAGTCTTGCAAGCTTTCCTAAACAAACTATTCCTTTGCACTGGATTTTCAATTTTTGGCTCTGGTTTTAAGAGAACCTTCCTCAATATCAGATATTTTTCATCCTTTTCACCTTCTGCTTCAACATTCCTTTTATGTGCTTCTGAAATGTGTGCTTGACCTCATCCTTATTTCTTTCTCTTGGGGAATTCCCAAGACATGTGTCATTTATTTCCACATGCATAACACCTTACCTCTCCTCCTTTGCTTATTCCTCTTCCTATCAAAGAATTTCTCCCACCACTTTGTCTCCCTCGAGAACTTCCTCCTCCTTCTGAGTGACTATGTGGTTTCTCAGTCTCATTCTTGGTTTTATGTGCCTTGTCATGGGAAAATCCCTTACCTTTGTTTGGGCTTCTGTCTCTGCTTTGCTGACTATGTTCTCTAGCTAACTTCTCCTCTACCTTCAGTGCAATATGATAAGCATCCTCCACTATCCTCACTGTCATCATGTTGATTTCATCATGGATTTCATATCTCAAGCCATTTATATATATGGAAACTTTTTCTTCATATTTCTGTCTTTGTCCAATCCTGATATTCATCTTGTAGAACTCCTCTATGTACTATTTCATTGTCATGCCCTTCTGTCTCAGGTTTTGCAACTTCTTGAACAGATTATCTAATGATCCTTGGGTATAAATTTAGCCTTCATATTGGCTACCATTCTGTCCCAATTCTTTATCGTTTGCTTGCCTTTTCTCCTCCTATCAACCTGCAGTTCATCCCACCACAGTGTTGCATGTTCTTTTAGCCTGGTGAGAACATGTCTCACCTTCTTCTCCTCATCAACATCTTCATAATCAATGTACTTATCCATGGAACTTATCTATCCCAACAACTCTTCAACATCCAAATTTCCTTCATACATTGGGATGTCTATCTTTTCTCTCACTCCCAACTTCAAAACAACTTTCAGTAATCATTCTTAGGTCACATCTTCCCCTGAATCTTTTTCTTTGACCCCTATCTCTTCACTGTTTGCATCACTAGCATATCCAACATCAAGTGCTCTCCTCTGTGTTTCCTCCATCGCCTCCAACCTGGCACAAAGCTCTCCCATTTCCCTTTATACAACACAATTGGCTATAGGTGGCTCCATGCATCTCCTCGATGACATTGTGATTAATGGTTCTCACACACAAAGCTCAACTTTGAGTTCCTTTTTGGCTACATGAAAAAAAAATTAGGCTTTGATACCACTTGATGCACAACCCCCTCCTATCCTAAGGGTTTTGCAACCTCCCCGTCAAGGATCTTAATCTCTTGAGATGAATTATCTCTTTCAGGCCTTTAGTATCCCCTAAAACAAATTACACATGCTCCTTTTTCTCTTTAGCCGTAGGTCTTATAAACTTTAAATTCAGGTGCTAGCTCCTTTCGTTGGCCCCTCTTTGAATGTGACCTTAAGCTGTGACCTGAGGCTTAACCTTTGAATGATTTGCAACTTCAATACTCTAACCAGACCAAATCTAGGTTCCACGTCCCCCTTCACAACCAATGGTTGAGATCTACTTCGGGACTCCATGCTTCGGGAGTTCTAAATGTTCCAACCTCCACTTTTCCCTGGAGTGCTTTGTACCTGAAGTTCTAGATCAGGCACCACCCGTCTGTCCAAATCAACGAATTAGGTCCACTTTGGGACTTCGATGTTTGGGATTCCCATATGCCCACACAACCTTTTCTCTCGAAGTACTTTGTACCGGAGTTCTAGATCAAGCACCACGCATCCACTTAAATCAACGAACGAGGTTCATTTCAGGAATTCAACGTTCAGGAGTTTCAGACGATCCTGCAACCTTTTCTCCCAGAGCGTTTTCTTCTAAAGTTAAGGATTGTGGGCCACACATCCTTCTCGTTCGATGATGAGGATCCACTTCAGATGACCCTTTTCTCCACGTTTCTTTCTCCTCTCTTCCAAAGTACATGATTTGTTGACGTGTGTCTCCCGCAGATTGACGACTATAAATCACTTCAACTATTTAGGGTTCGAAAGTTTCAACCTCTCCACACTCACTTTCTCCTAGAGTGATTTCACCAAAATTCAATGATCTGTCGATGCGTGTCTCACATAGATCGACAACTAAAAATCACTTTAGTTATTTAGGCTTTGGGATTTTTGGCCACTCCACCCTCATTTTCTCCCAGATTTCTTTCACCCAAAGTCAACGATCTGTCGACGCATGTCTCCCACAGATCGGCAACTATAGATCACTTTAGCTATTCGGGCTTTGGGAGTTTCATCCACTCCACCCTCATTTTCTCCTGGAGTGCTTTCACCCGGAGTCCATGGATTTCTGCCACATGTTCTCCCTCGGATCAATGACACAAATGGACTTCATTACTCCACAGATTTCCAAAGGAAGTCACAACTAACCACCTCGCAACGTCTCCATATCTGATGCTCTGGGGTGACTTCACTTCCTCCTGAAGAAATCCTAGTCATTAACTCGTTAAACCTTAAACAATTCTCCCCCTTTGAATATTTATTCCCATTAGTTCTCTTGAGCTTCGTTTCTCGAACCCCTTACTTCTTAGAGGGTTTCTTCGACACTTGGTCGACTTTTGGATCTATGCACTCCTTGCAACACATCTCTGCACCCCTTCATGAGAAAACTCATGCTATTCCTCGTGAGATTTTTTAGTCAAAGACTCTGTCAACACACTCCTTGTGTACAATATGCACACTCTGCATATGAAAGTTTCATGTTATCTCTTCTGAGATTTGAGTCAAAAGACTCCATTAAATGCACTCCTTCCATATAGTATGCACTCCTTGCATAATCTCAAGGAAGAGAAACAGTTGAAACTTATTCAACACTTCACAGATTCATTCATTCATAGTATAACTCATGCATTCATGAAAACATATAATAACAAAGAATAGTTACACAACAATACTTCCATGCATTTGGATCAATATCCCTCTGTTATATTCATTCAAATGTAAGTGGATACAATTGATACAAGCACATAACAACTAACTTAGTAAATACTAATGTGTTGATGTAAATTGTTCAACAACATTATGTTTGCAGCATCAGGTTCAACATCCTCATTTAGGCACATAAGCATCTATTTATACAAGAGGACTCTTAAGGTTTCCTCTAGCTACATATCCTATCAAATTAAAAGCAAACAAATACTAATCCTTTGTTACAATGAATTTTGTGAGATATGCAAATAAGGGTGGATGCTCCAGATATGCATTGCAGTCAGTTTCATTTAAGGAAAATTGATCTCCTCTTATCTCACGCAATCATCCAGTGTTTGTTCATTAAATATTTCTTTAACTTGCAATCCACTCAAAAACTATTTCCTTAGTATATGTCAACAGTTCAAAATTTGAAACAAAACAAAAGGTGTGCTATGTGGTGTGCTCACTGTGTTGTCCATGGGTTCTTTGTTGACGATGCTCCTACATCAAAAAATATCGTGCAAATGCCTCAAAGAATTAGGAAAGGCTAGTCGATAAGCCATGGGTCCTTTCTTTTCCACAATCTCGAAAGGACCCAGAAACCTAGGAGAGTGTTTAGCACCTCTTCCGAACTTGATCAAACTCTTGTGCAGTTTCACCTACAAGGAAACTTGGTCTCCAAATTCATAATTGTGATCAACGCGATGTGCATCAACACAACACTTCTGTCGATCTCACGCTTCCTTAATCATTTTTGTTATCATTTTCATTTGTTCTTCCATTTCTTGGATCACTTTTGGTCCTACCAGGACCCTATCCTCAAGTCGATCCCAGATCAATGGTGTTCAACACAGTCGCCTATATAGAAACTCAAACGGTGCCATATTAATGGTACTTTGATAGTTTTTGTTGTATGCAAACTATACCAGTGGCATGAACTCTTCCCCATCCTTCTATTGTTCCATTACATACATACACAACATATCTTTCAAAATTTGGTTCATTATTTTTGTTTTCCCATCTATCTCATGGTGATATGTTGTACTAAAGTTCAGTTGTGCTCCCAAATCCTCTTGGAGACTGGTCCAAAATCATCCTGTAAACATCGATCCTCAATCGGATATGATCCTTCTTGGAATGCCATGTAATCTCACAATCTCACTGACAAAAACTCTAGCTATGTCTAGCACCTGATACGTCGTGCGTACAAGAATAAAATGTGCACTCTTCATCAGAGTGTCAACTACCATGAATATTGAGTCATGTCTCCTTTCCGTCAATGGAAATCCAAATATAAATTCCATCGAAATGACCTCCCATTTCAATTATGGAATGTCGTGTGGTTGTAGTAATCCTATCGTATATCTATGTTCATCTTTTACTTGCTGACATTATATACATCTCTCCATGTAACTAACTATGTTTGATTTCATTCCTTTCCAAAAGAATAAAGGTTTAAGGTCATCCTTCATCTTCGTGACTCACAGATGAGCCATATATACTGCTCTATGAGCTTTTCCTAAGATAAAATTTCTCAATTCATTGTTAGGAAATATGTAAATCCTTTTATTAAATCTCAACAACCCATCATTGTCTAAGGAATAGCCTTCAAATTTTGGTGCCACCATGGTATCTTGTCCAATATTTTCCTTAACCTTTTTGTACGAGTCATCATGGATCTATATAGCTAGAATATTTTCTTGAAGATTCGTTTGAAGAGGTTTTACCGAGAACACGTGTGGTCTATGTCTCAATGTAACGACCACTATGTTTACCGTACCTTTTATGTAATAAATATTGAAGTTGTATTCTCTAAGTAGTTTTGACCAATGCCTTTATAGTTCATTCAAGTCACTCTGAATAAATATGTGTTGGAATCTATTGGCCCCTGACCAAGTTTTGAGGATCCTTGGTCATGTTTGACCTATTTTTGGGACTTAGATAGACTGTCGAAGGTGGAGCACAAGTCAAAGTGGAGATCGTGGGATCTCGGCCCCTTTTAGGTTTTTATTGGTTTTGGGCTTATGTAACAAGTATGGGGATTTCGTCACATGGGTTTACCCATGTTTAGGCCCTCTTTGTAATGTATAAATAAAATTCTAGGCGATGCAAGAGAGGATCGAAGATGAGGTTTTTGGTGCTATGCTAAGTGCAAGCAATGATTGTAAATGCTTTATGCATACTATGTGAGATTTGCAAGGATAAGTGAAAGAGATTGTAAGAGACTGTGAAGAGGCTTTTTTCTATAACTCAGGGAAGGAGGATCTAGCGGAGTGTGTGAATATCTCATTTGCTCTACGGAGTAAGATATCATGGCTCTGTGCATGTATAATTTTGACAGAAAGAAATAAAGAAGAAGAGTTGGTGGACGTAGCCCCAGGGTGGGGGTGAACCATGTTGTGGTTTCTTTGTGCTTTTTGGTTGTTCTCTTGTTTATGTAGTTAAATGCTTATTGCACTGATATATTCTTAGAAGAATATAATATGGTAGCTTAGTGTTGAATAATGTGAATGAATGCTAGATCTGATGCCTAGTGATTGAATCTATTGGATCTGTGTGAATACTGCACTGATCTATTATTAGGGCTTAGTTGTGCTGTAAACTAAGACTGAGTATTAATGAACTATAAATGATAAGTTCAATGTTAAGTTGTTACAATCACAGATCTGTGTCCCAGCTAAGTTTGCAAACATCTGAGTCTTGCAACCACCCCTTCCTCTACCTCGAGTGAGACTGCATCTGCTTTGCAGGTGTTCTTGAAAGGGCCGATAGTGAGGGTTTTGTTGGTGTAATATTGTAAGCGTTGAACCCTAGGCCTACCCATGTGCCAAAAAATGGTTCTGTTGCTAGGACCTGGAACTGTGATTCCTGGGAACTACAAAAAAGAGAAATCTTTGTGCGTAGATATGTTTCCCTAGTGCGCAGTATTATACTTGACCTGTGAAGCTCTGTGCGAAGAAGAAAAGTCAGATCTGAAGAAAAGAGGTAAGACCTGAAATCTTTGTGCTCTGATAAAAGTAAAGTAAGAAGTTTTGGTTAAAGAGGTAATATCTTAAAGCTTTGTGCTCTGATAAAGGTAAGAATGGTGAAACATTTTGATTGAAAAGGTAAGATAAGTGGAAATTTTTGTTTCAAAAGTATGGATCTAGGTATGTTTGATCAATTTTTTCCTTGATTGAAAAGTAGGCCAGAACTAGATGAAAGAAGGTTTTATATGAGTAGATCTGACAAAAATAGTGAAATATATGTTGTTCCTATGCATAGAAAGAATGTTTGGACTAACAAATGGATGCACAATCCTAGAAAGAAATTTTTGCAGCCTAGCTACTATGATCCTAGTGCACAGTATAGGAAAGGTTGGGGATCATTTCAAAGAAAGAGAGGATTAACTCTTTGTTATAGTTGCAGAATACCGGGACATCTTGCTAAGGAATTCCCTAGTAGAAGACCTAGTTGTATTTGTTGTAAAGATATGGATCATGAAGTTTTAGATTTCCCTAGAATGATTTCTAAGCTTGACAGAATGAATATGAGACAAGAAAACCCTGAGAAAGGTCAAGAAACTAAGACCATGGAAGAACCCTAGAAAGAATCATAGAATGTGTTGTTACAAATGAAAGAAACCCTAAATGATCACAGTAATATCAACTTATCATAGATCTTGAAAGAAAAAGAATGCATAGAAGCAAGAATAGGAGACTTAGACATTAACTGTGTTTTGGATGAAGAAAGACAGGTAAATATCATCACAAAAAGAAATTGGGAAACTCTAGAAAAGCCTGCTATGATTCCTTCATTGAGAGGAATAAGATTCTTTAGAGGAAAGTTGATAACCCTATGTGGAATACTCACCCAGATATCTATGAGTGTTCATGGAACTTCGACAGAGGAATATTTTGAGATTGCTAAATTTATTGAGAACAAGGACCCATTTTCTATATTACTAGGAAAAACTTGGATTGAAACGAATCAGGCCAGAAGGAAAGAAGAGGAAGTCTTAGAGCAGAAGAAGAAAGAATTAAAAGATTTCATGACTAGGAGGATAACACACTTGATTAATGAACATGAGAACAGATCGAAGCTACTTAGAACTAGAAACTTGGATGTCAAAGTTGAAGGAACACAAGAAGACTCACAGACGAGTAGAACACCTACCCCAAATAGAGAAGACGTACTACTCTCTGACCCTATAAAAGAATATCAACAGTGCGAAGTTACTATGCCAAAAGAAGATACAAATCAGAATGGAAAGAGGATAACCGAGACAGACTATAGGGAAGAAGGCTAAGAAGCTCAGTAAAAAGAGAGGAAAGATAGAAAGGTTACAGAAGGTTCCAGGGGACTTCGCAGAAGGAAGGTTTTCAAAGATGGAACTTCGTTGAGATATAAGAATAGTGCAACATGGAGAATCAATATAGTTGTTGAAAGCATTATAACCATTAGATCGATGCCCTGAACTATTAGAAGAATAGTTATAGCCTGAAATCTCACCATCAGACTATTGGTTCCATGCCACAATGGACAAAACCACATTGATGTATGCCTCTTGTCCATTGGAGAGAACGGTTACACCGTTGTCTACTTATTGCGTCTACTGTTGCACCGAAAACACATTTTTGAATTGTATCCTAGCCAACTCATTGCTACCGCACTGTATTTAGTAAGATCGACACTAGTTCTATTGCTTTGAGCACTCATTCATCCATCTGAGTTATCCAATCTAAGCGTGCATGTAGGACGAGCTTAGAGCCGTAGAGAAAATCGTCAAAGAATTTCTGATCAACCTCATGGCTAAGAAAGTGATATCTGCAGGTATTCAAGCTTCCGCAATGAGAAGAGCAGAAGCCTCTGCATCAACTTCTTGTGGATCTAGACCATACCGACCTGTAGTAGAGAAAACAACTAAGCAATGATATGACTTGGAAAATGTGAAGCTAATCCCGACCATCTTACCCGACTACATCCCGCCTCTGGCCGATGCGGTGAGCCATGAAAGCATCCCAAGGGACTTTGACTACACCATGGTTACTTTGTACCTCCCAAAGGGGATACGCGCAGTTAAAACACAGTAGGATAAGATCGTGACATTGAAGTTCAACAACTTCAACCTAGGAGACCACAATAGTATGCTCTCTCCTTACAAATACTTGACCAGGACGAAGGGGAAGAACTCAAAAATAATCCCCCAGCCATGGACTATGAACCTTGCACAGTCCACCCTCTTGAATGTAATGAAGATTCCACACTTTGGAAGGCACTAGGAGGTTAACATGTGTGTTAAGATCCTGCTCTCATGTTACCATGAAAGCTACCTATGGCTAGACCAATGCATCACAGTCGATCCGACGCTAATCCATAGGATCATCAGATTGAGCATGAAGAGACCTGACCCGTAGGAATTCTACCTAGGGAAGGTGACAGATCACGCATTGGCACAGAATATGAAAGACACATATGGCGATGTAGAAAAGGGAATGTGAGGCTAAAAGGTAGCTTCCATCCAGAATGGCACAGTGTGCCTGGCCTGCCAGATGATCATTGGGAAATGTGTAGAAGGACTCTAGATCAACTGGGCGAAGTAACAACGCCTAGAGATCCTGTTGATGAGGTAGATCACTTGAAGAAAATGATTTTTTTCCCCATGAAAACCACTTCCCGAAAGAAATCCACGACCACCTTGATTAATATGCAGACTGTTCTCACTGTAGATGACTTTGAATTCATCATCGTAGCTGTAGCAGATGCCTCGCGGGACATATTGCAGAAACATGAATCCAAGAAGGAGGAGATGTACGAAAATATGAAGGTTGAACTCAGAGGGGTACAGTAGGCCCTTCAATCTAGCAATGCAGTATCCACTACGCCCCTGCCATCAGAAGAACCAGATTTGGGAGATGAGCCTGCCCAACTCTGTAGACTAGCTGATGTGACTGAATCTCACCTTCGTCAAGCAAAAGCTGAGAAAGATCGGGCCACAACGGCCCTAAAACAAGCCCAAGAAGAAACGGTATAGCAACGATGGGTCGCACAAAAGGAGAAGGATGACCTTCAACCCAAGTTTGAAGAAGAGAGGGTGAAGGTCAAGCAAGAAAAAGAGCAGTTGCTCACAGAGAAGCTTGGAGTCAAAGAAGCAGTCGATAGATAACTTCGCTCTGTGATGGGATTAAAGCCAAAGGTAGAAGACCGAGTGGAGCATCAAGTAGTGCAGCTCGTGGAAGCTATCCAGTAGCTTCAACAAATAATAATAGACTTAGAGTTACGAACAATCCCCAACACTTCGCAGGATGTGCAGGATCAAAGAGAAGAAAGTACTCGAAGTGCAGTTGAGAGAATCAAGGCCCTCGCCATGGAATGTAAACAACTAAGTGATCGCAGTGACTAGACTTATGAGTAACTCACTGAGGATCCTGAACTGAAGGCACTGGAGTCACAACTCTAGTAGGGAAAGAAGCAAGAAGAAATAATACAGGCGCAGTTGAAGCCCTTGTCAGCCATTGAGAGGATGAAGTGATCCCAAGAACAGCGCACTGCTCAACAATAGGTCCACACCATTCAGAGAAAAGTCATGGAAGTGACTCAGAGGCTCCAACCAACATAGGATGAGGCTTGCCAACTATTCACAGAGATTGAAGGTTGAGGAACAGAACTGAAGAAAGTTGTCACTGCATTTGAACAACGCTTACAGGGACCTATCAACGAAGCAGTTATCCAAGAGTTCTCCGAGTAGGAGGTCGTGGTGTAGCAACAGGTCGAAGCAGCTTAAGCCAAGCTCAAAGCTTTTGAAGCAGAGCTACCCATACCAGAGTGACTCGGGACGAGTCACAGGTGAGTGTTGGGGGCCTGTGGGCCCTTGACCAAGTTTTGAGGATCCTTGGTCATAGGTTCTCGAAGGCGGAGCACAAGTGAAAGAGGAGATCGCGGGATATTGACCCCTTTTTAGGTATTTTGGTGTTTTTGGATTATGTAACAGGTATGGAGATGTCGGCCCATGGGTTTACCCATGTTTAGGCCCTCTTTGTAATGTATAAATGGAAGTTTAGGTGATGTAAGAGAGGGTCAAAGAGGAGGTTTTTTGTGATATGATAAGTGTAAGAAATGATTGTAAATGATTTGTGCATACTGTGTGAGATTTGCAAGGCTAAGTACAAGTGATTGTAAGAGACTGTGAAGAGGATTTGTGTTGTAACTCAGGGAAGGAGGCTAAGACCGGAAGCTGTCTCTTATACACATCTCTGATGGC